>CABFVZ010005498.1:9032-30344 GCA_902151445.1 Timema monikensis | reverse complement strand
ATTACACATTAGCGTAAGTGCGTATAACCCGAACGGGTAGTAAGACGCGGTGCTAATAATAATAATAATAATAATAATAATAACAAGGCCTACACTATGCTGTTCTAAAAGTGATAAAAAAATTGATCTCTAAAATTACCTAAAGATTCTAAAAAATTTACTTCAAATTTACAAAACTATTACCTAAGGATTTATACAATAGCTCGTAATGAATGCATATAGTCCAGTACAAATACTCATTATTAGGCAATATAAGAGAAAAACTGAACATCAAGCTGAAATTTGGTGTGTGTATGGAAATTATATCTTGGAACACAAAACCATTTGAGTCCCACAAAATCCCAATTGCGCTAAATCCGCTATGGCGGGTAATAGTCAGCCATTTTGAATTTTTGCTTTTTCAATGTTAGCGGCAATATAAAAGAAGCTAGATAAATACTGTTTTGATAAAAATGCATTTCATATTGTTGGCAAAGCTACCATAGGAAGGTGTGAGCATTTTATATAATTATATTAATATACAGCCAGTTTAATGTTACACTATACTTAGTGTAAAGCTAAACAAATATTTTCCGAAGCAGTTTTTATTATAAAGGATGGAATCGAAAAATGTTTCATATAAAAGTTATAGATCACTAAAAATAAAGTATAAATACTTATACTTAGGAAAGTAATGGAGGGTGGGAAGTGTGTCTGATGCGAAGAAAACAAATTCGGCTATATCAATGGCTGGTCGAGAAAATTCTAGTTGGCAACAATCAGGGCATAACACTTAGCTTATTGTTAAGTCTTTCTCTACTGAAGGTCGTCATAAATACAGAATAACGTTATGAAAATTTAGAACTGCACTACTAACCAATGAAGGCTTCAACAAGAGCGTCGCACTCGGCAGGTAGGAGGCCCCTCGGTGGTATAGTAGTGCTTCGGCGGCGACGTCCTGCTGAGGTCCTCTCTTCAGGATCTTCCACTGTGTCCTCGCTTTTGTCTTCCCCAACTTCGATCTATTTTTCCGGTTGCTACACACTTCTCCACCACAAATGCCAGGGGAGGCCATTATGTACAACAATTACGTTCAGCAGAGGATGTCCTCTCGTTGAAAATAAGCAATTCTTCTCCTTCTTCAAAAGATTGAAAGCAGTCCGTTTTCCTTTCCTGAACATCGAAGAGATTGTATCACATCCTGTTATTGCATGAATAAATATAATATTTTTAGTTACATCTGAGCCTTCTGAAGGTTCTGACTACTGAATATTTTTATTTGACGCGTTTGTGAACCTGGACCAAGCAAGCCGAAATCTAAGGTATTATCTGCAAGAGAAATCAGCAACACAATTAAGTCTGTATCCTCTCCAACCACAACTGATCGTAAGCCCTCGCGTGATATATTGATGGCTCTGTTTATGATCATGGTGTCTGCGTCAGCGGGCTCTTGAAATACTTGAATGCTGGCGGATCTTAGGTCAGCAGAAAGAAGATATATGAATCTCGACTGGTTTGGGGAATTTGAAAGGAATGCTTGTTGCAATGTAGCTGCTATCGTTGTAAGACTCACAGCACTCTTCACTGGTGTGCTCTTTGATCGTCTCATACGTTCAATATCTTTAGTACTGGGTCCAGAATTGTATCCATCGAATACAATATTACTATTAGTGCCATAGTTATTAGTTACGAAATCAACGTACCAGCAATAAATTTGAAAGGAACTAGCTAATTTTGGCCCAATTACTCTGTCAAGCAAATCCCCACCGTCTATAACGCAAATAGGACTTTGTCGTAGGCTTTCACTCAAAGGATAACTATTCTCTAGCACAGCAGCAAGAGAAGACTCAGTTCCTTATCGAATAGTCAGGTCATTGCAAAGAGCAGGGGGATGATGAAAAAGTTCATATGCTGTGTTCTTCTTAACTCCAAAGTCGTTGCCTCTCTGACTACCAGTTTTCGATTAGGGTGCTTCTTATTATAACAACCGCGAGTTTCCCACAAAACAAACACTTTTGTCTTGTAGTTATAGCTTTAATCCACTCTTCTAAGATACTGTCTAGATTTTTCCTCCTGGTACGTGTTTTTCACCCTTTGAGTGTAATCCTTTCTACAATTCTCCAGCAGCTTCACTGATTTTTTCCCTACAAGTAGATTATAAATTCCATCTTTTTGTAGCACACTAATTCTCCTAATATTTTCTTGACCAATTTTCACATCAAAAGACTTGTCACTCTCTTTGAATTTACTCTTGCAAATAACACACAATTCACATTCCATTGTAACGTATTCAATATAAAATCACACACAGATTAATAACACGCACGACCATCCGAACACCCGAACACCTAGCGGAAAACATATTGTAATATAAAGAAAACAAAACTGCAACAACTGCTTCTTTTTTTAAAAGTGACACGTCCAAACTTGCACGTGTTCACTGAGCGCCAAACAAACAAGAGTGTTGTAACAGGCCACGTTTTGTAAGGCTGCATCGAACGCGTGGTATTATTCCATATTGTTGCATCCATTTATGGTTCTCATTTCCAACTATACCAATGTACTAAGGATTATTTCTATGTAATTTTTATCCCTCCATAACTTTTGTCTTAAACATTTTTTTTTGTACTATCTCTCTTGATAATAAAAAACAGCTTTTTAACCAAATTTTTGTCTTTTTCTCGGTACCATACTCCAGAAAGCAGCCTGTGCAGTGTGATAAAAATGTGTTATGAATATAATACATACTATTCGTGTCATAAATGATGTAATTAGTGTTTCTATACAAATTTTATCTTTCTATCATATTTTGTTCAGCCACTAGACTCGAAAAAGTAAAAATCCAATATAGCTTCCTCTTTTCCGCAGCTGTGGACTTGCATAGGTGGGATTTTTTGAGACTCAACGGATTATTATTCCATGATACTAGTTATATAAATTCACACATTTTCAACTTGATATTCCATTTTTACACCTTAATACTTAATTCTGTACTAAACTAATAAGGCTAAATAAATCAAACGCATACTTTACAAACTGAGGAAACTAAAAAGTATACATGCAAAAAATTAAAAGTCTTTAACAACCAAACTTTTGCATTCTGATCAGTAAATAATATTGATTTACGAATGTCTGCTTCAGAAGTAATAACTGCCCCCTTCCAACGCAACTTTCTCCACTAGTTGCAGTGAATCAACAGGATTTCGTATTATACATACACACAAAGAGGATACAAGGTTCATTAACTACAATATATTCTCATCTCGACAACTGTGCGATTAAAAACATTGTATTTGAGTCCTTGTGCACTTTTTAAATATCGTTAGTATAATATACAAGTTTAGTCACGTTTGAAATGCCCAAAATGCTTGTCAAGCTAATTAAGCAGTGGCGGCTCGTGTATAGGCACTTCGGAACTGCAGCACCCCCCATTTCCACTTGATATCATCGATAACATTTAATATAATGAGTCTTTTTTTCTTTAATACTTTCTTTATTTTTGTAGTACAATATTTATTCCTTAAGCTTAATGTCAGTACCTCAGTAGCCGTCCCCCAGTTTATGAAAAGTTACAAAAATCTTTGTATGGAACTGTGCGCTTCACAGTGCCAACGACGTGTTGTTTGATTTTTGTGCACATGCGCACATAGAAGGGAGGTGGGGAGGAAGGCGTTACTCCCAGGTAGAGAGAACACTGTTGCTCTCGCAGTGCCGGCTCTGGCATGATGGTTGAAGGAAGTTTTTTTTTTTACTCAGCGTGTGTCGTGCTTAAAAACCGTGTACCATATTCTTGAATGTGATACCCTCAATTGTCATCCAGAGATCAAGGAGAAAATTATTGAACTTTTTGCGCAAATTAAAACAAGAAGAATGGATTTCATTTTTAAATGAATAGATCAAGCTTGAAATGTAACAATTTAAGTTAAAGTAAGTAAAAAAAATTTTTTTTAAAGATTTTATCAAGTTTCTGAATACATTTTCTTTTTATACATGTTTTTTTCCCTTTTACACAATTTGAAAACAAAGGCTAAAAAATTTCTGGAGCAGCATTCCCACTAATTGTAGCTACGAGCCGCCACTGTAATGAAGGTATGTTTGACTGATACTCATGGAAGGTTAGGAGTTGTATGTTACTTATCAGATACTTTCGAAATACATAATGTGTTGAAACAAGGAAATGCACTTTCCCCATTACTTTTTAATCGAGCCTTTGAGTATGCTAATAGAATACAAGTAATACAAGAGAATAGGGAAGGATTTACATTAAACAGTACAATGCTGCTATTAAGATACACATATGGTTTATCTTTGTTTTACAATAGTAAGAATCCGTTGCAAGAGATGTAGAACTTTTTAGAGGTTAGTAAGGAAATAGGTTTAGAAGTGAACGCTGAAAAGACTAAGTATATGATCACACAGAGAATAAACATTGGGATTGATAATTTAGAGATAGTGCGAACAGCGTATCATTTGACAGTGTTATTTATTGAGTTTAAATATTTAGGAACAACTTTAACTAACAATAACGATATTATATTGAAAATTAGGAAAAGAATGCATGCTACAACTCGGTCAGTAAGTTGTTGACATCTGGCCTGATGTCCAGGAATGTAAAACTCAGAATATACGAAACAACAATTATAATGACTGTTCTCTTTGGGTGTGAAACATAGTTTCTTACCTTACATGACGAAAACAAATTTAGGGTGTTCGAAAACAAGGTATTTAGTTAGATATTTGGTCCAAAGAGGGATGAGGTTACTGGAGAGTGGAGGAGGTTTCAGAATGATAAGTTACATACATTGTACTCATCACAAGGCATTGATATGATGATTAAATCTCGTAGATTACGTTGGGCAGGACATGCAGCGTGAATGGGAGATTCTAGAACCTTGTTCAGGGTATTGACCGACCCCAATGGGAAGATACCATTGGTAAGACCTAGATGCCAATGGAAGGATAACATTAGAGTAGATCTGATAGAGATAGGGTGTAATGAGGTGAGCTGGATAGAACTAGCTCAAGATAGAGATAAGTAACTTACTTTTGTAAGTGCGGCAATGAACTTTCCAGTTCTTGATTCCAAAGAGTAAGTCAGTAATACTTCCATCCAACGTTTTAAATAAAGAGCCTTCTGCTAGCTTCACTTACCTACACTCCTAATGTAGATATACAATATATCCTTACATTTTAAATGCAATCAAAACAACCTTGATGTGTCATAATCGGTAATGTTAAAAGAAAATTAAATGAATATTTGAAAATATACATTTTATTTTATTTTGTTATTTTCTAGATGAATGGTGACAAAATTATTTGAGAAAGGTTGATTCTAAGAAATAAATATAAGTAGATAAAAGAATCAAAAGTAGAGTAGAGAAACGATCGGTAATCGTGGGATTTTTTACAAGTCTAAATTGGATCCTAAAAAAGGTTAGTGACCGCTGGATCACAAGAAAACATTACAGAAGCCTTTACAGATGGATCTTATAATAATAATTCAAAAAGATAACTTTTGTCTCCAAATTAGTTCTTAAAGATGACTTTTGACTTTTAATTCTAAATTGTACCTTTTGGTTTAATAGGATGATTAACCTCAAAAGCTGAATAGACCCAAATAAAACATTCCAAAAATACTTACTCTTTATTAATCGTCAGTCGTTTGGCGGCTAATCTTTGACAAAGTTTGTCGTTGAATTAGTTTTTAATCTAATCTTTGCGTGAAATAAGACTTTTGGTATGAATACGAACCAAATATGCCAAATAAAAACTTTTTCCTTCTTCTTAGTCCCAAATCTTACCGTTTGGTATATAATAAGATGATTCGCAAAAAAATTAATTATAATAATTTCTGAATAGACCAAAATAAATCATTCAAAAGAGTTTATCAATGATTATTATCAAAATCTGTCGAAACAAAACTTACTCGACAACTATAAAGTTATATCTACTTTCACGATGACCTGGTGGTCTAGGGGTAAGGTGTCAGACTTATGTGTTGGGGATTCGGGGTTCAACCCTCGGTCCCGACACAGATTTATCTGATTACCAAACCCTTCCTTCACCTCTGACAAGACGTGTATTAATCACAACTTGTGAATTTGTGGAGTGCCAGGCCTCCCCCGTGGTTCGGATCCCACGTTAAACTGTAGGTCCTCCATTTCATCTCACAATCACCCTACCATTACACATTAGCATAAGTGCGTATAATCCAAACGGGTAGTAAGACGCACTTCTAATAATAATAATGTATAATAATAATAAATCCAAAAGGTCCTTTCTTTGCAAATTGGACTGTAACCGCGGTCGGGATTCAGTCTAGACGACTGTTCAGGAAGATGAATACTGGGCGTGTTCACAGGTGTGTTCAGGTGTGATTAGGGGAGAAGAGGGACCAATGCTAGCCATACTCTTGCCATCCCCTCAAGATAGAGGGGAGGGAAGATTGATGGGTGCATTTCTAACCCCTCGCTCAGTACCAGTCGCCAGCGTCGAGACATCCGCTCCCAGAAGGATCAGTCCAATGGCGTGTACGGAATTATTCTTAGGGGTGGGAGGAAAAGTTTGATGTTTTGCTGAAAATTGTACTTATATGGAGGTGTATATATATATATTGTATCACAATAATGAAACTGCCCGTTTCATAAATAGCGAATTTTTTTAATCAAGAAATTTGAATAATTCTTTGTTTTTCAGATATGATTCCTTTACCTTCATGCCAAATTTTAATTTTCTACCAAAGTGAAAAGTAGTATTTTATATTAGTTGTATAAATTTCAAGCTTTCCCATATCCTAAGCTTACTGTTTGAAAATCCTTATGTTTAGACATCATTTGGCTATCTGACTGAATTTAAAGTTTATACTATATCAACAAAAATGTATTTGTTTGGGAGATTTAGACCCTTTCATTTTTCGGGAGCAATTTGGAAACTCCGAATTTTCAGTATTTTATGAACGTTTGAAGTAGTTTTTCTACCGGCTTGAAAATATTTCAACTTTATACCAAAACAAGAAGGTTTTTTTTTCTTGTAATTTACAAGAATTTTATTTTAAAATTAAAAAATGTCATATATTTCTAATTATATAGAGTAGTTCCTTGAGCTTCCTGCTAAGTTTCAATTTCTACCACATTAAAATGGGCTTATTTTTCTATAAGTTTTGGAAATTTATATCTCTTTACCCAATTTCACTGACCCTTGCTTAGAGATTTAAAATTTTAAGACTTTCTTGAGGCTCTGCGCTGGTTTCCCTATTTCCTCGTCAAATATGATGTCCTTATGCCACTGGCTGGTTGTTGCTAATATTAGTTTTGGTAATATCCAGCACCGGCCGTTTCTCGAACACCATTTTGAGATTTAAAATTGTTAGACTGCTCTAGAAAGCTGAGATTAACGGCCAGAGGGCTCAACATGTATGCATAATATTTCAATTTTATACCATAACAAACAGTTTTTTTTAAACTAATTTTGGAAATTTTTAGGGGGACTCAAACCTTCCTCCCGCCCTCAATTTCCCTGTTCTTTTTTTTTTTAATAAAAAAAGTTAATACTATTATTTCTTTTTGGAGTGGTACAAGTACCTACCCCCCCCCCTCCTCCATGTTTATAGCCCCACGCAACCGTAGCTATTTTTCCCTGAGATACACTTTTTAAATTTTAGATTTACAGAAATTTCTGGTTGTTTGAAGTGGTTCATAGATGCCTGCCTCATTTCATTTTCTTAGCCTTCTCTCATAAAACCAACTTCTACAAAGACATCTCAAATTTAAAGACTTATTTGTTTATTTGAAGTGGTTCCTCTAACTGCCAAATTTTAAATTTCCAACTCACTTATAAAGTTTTTTCTTTTTATAATCCCCATTTCACAGAGCTCCATTTTGAAACTTCCAATTTTTTATACTTTTATGGTCTATAGGCCTACTTGCTCGCCAAATGTCAGCATTCCAGCACATCTAGAAGTAGCTAATATTTTTCTGGACACACACACACACACACTTTCTGTTTTATATGAATAAATAGTAATATCCCGAAAACTTAGTTAAATAAATTATATTGCTATTTTGATATTTTTTTAAAAGTAGAAAAATAAAATGAGAAAAGGTTGATTATGTTTACAGATTTAAAAAAAAAGTGTTTTACTTCATTGAGCTTGATTGGACAAAGTATCATACAGTCCCATTATCATTAATAGGGCCTTCTTATTTGATAGCTAGAAAAGCTACTCAATATATGGTGATTAATGTGTTCATACGTCAAGTCATATAATATAGAGCTGTTACTTTTGATGGATATTATCAATACCAATAAAATAACCCTGACGATATAGTAAAATGTCATCAATTGTGACAGCAAAAGAAGTCTATATTTTCTAAAAGGCACTTCATATGAAAATGGGATTATATTACTCTTTTTTTTTTGCACCGTGTCTTACTACCCGTTTTGCTTATGCGATTATGTATTAGTTACGCTAATAGTTTTAAGGATAAGTAAAGCTATGTTTAGAGAAAATGTACCCACATTCGCGTGGAGGGAGGGTGAAAAACGATTTAGTAAAACTACCCTCAGTACACTCGACCGAGATTTGAACTTCGATCAACCCGTCATCGACATTCTAGTCCTTCCACCAAAGAGGGGCTCTAACTAGTTGGCACGATGTCACGTGATTAAGTATACGCAGTGAAATTAAATATAATTAAATATTTTAAAGACTTAAAAGATAATTTAAGGATATGTAACTACGTAGTTTAAAGGCTGAGCTTCCACCTATAGTTTATTGATATTATACACTGAATTCTTATAGTTTTTCTATTTCTATTTAATTTCTTTCTTTTTTTTAAAAAAAAATGCATCCACTTTTTCCTACAGCCATTTTGTCACTCATCGAGCGTCTTTGGAAAGAAAGTGTCACCATGGTTTATAAACAAACACAAACCTATTTATATTTCAGCAAGACACTTTATGATGACTTCCTTCATGATCACGTTTTTTTTTAAATACTCTTGGCAAGAGAAACGGACCACTTCTTCTTTGAAGCAGTCATTGAGGTTACATTACGCGGTACATAGTGTCACAACCGCTTCATTCATCTTATTTTATGTAGAATAAGATTAAATAAATGATAAGATGCATTAAAAAAAAAAATTCTTAGCACTGCGTCTTAATACCCCATTCGGGCTACACATATAGTATGTGTGCTATTCACGTTAATGTGTGGAGAATTAGGACTGTTGCATTATAAAGGATGTTTACCTGCATTTATGTGGAAGGAGAGTGAAAAAACATTGAGGAAAAAAGACTCTCAATACAGCTGACCAGGCTTCGAATCCCGATCTCCCCATCTTCAGTAGGCCGGCTCATTGTGGGGGTAACGCCCAATATATTTGAAATATGTGTATGCGTGAAATAAATAAATAAATACAGTAAAACTCCATTAGATCTAACCGCGGTATGTGTATATATATATATATATATATATTTGTGTGTGTGTTTGAAATAAATAAAGTAAAGCCCCAAAATATCGAACCCCAGTAGTCCGAAATTCCGAATAATCCGAATACACTTTTCAAAAAACTGTTAAAAAAAGTCAAATAAAATATATTTATTAGTTAACAAACTTACCGGTATCATAGTGTCGTGATCAGTGCAAATGGTTACGAGCCTAGAAGTCCTAAGTTCGATCTCCGGCTTGTACCGTGGGTATTTGTCCCTAAAGTGGAAATACCCCAAATGTCACCAGGGTTTGGTTAATTAGGTTTAAGTTAGGTTATGTTTCCTTCCATTGGTTCCACGCCCTCACAATCACCGACATCTCATCGGGACATGTAAAGAGCCCCCAAGGAATGGATGTAGTACATTCGGGCGTCCCCAGAGGCGCGGTAAATTAGTACAGATTAATCTTCCCACAAACTGGCCTACAAATGAAATAGCTTACACGCGCTATATATAGCTAACAAGCTCAAGAGAATTGTAAGAAACGGCGATATATTTTAAATAATACTAAATATTTACATGTTGTAGTCAACATTATATGTTTTCCTTTGATTTAAAATAATTACAGTACATATTACTTGTTATACATCAGTTAAATAAATGAAAATTTTATTAAACTCATTCAACTATAATTTAAAATTCGTGAAAATACTGTATCCCTCTCTGCTGCCACGTAATCTGAATTTTCGCTAACCCGAATACGCTACGATCCTAACTACAGTAGCCCCATGGCTTCTTTGGTGCCGACTGACAGCTCACAGCTAATAACTAACGGCTTTGAAAAGCTACCAGCCCAAATTATGTATCCCTACGCTGAGTCATATGATCTGAAAAAACATGTGTTAGCAGCTGTCACTTCTGATGGTCATAAATTTAGGTATATACCTAAATGTTGACTGTCAGAAGTCAGTTGTGAGCTGTCAGTCAGCACCAAAGAAGCCATGGGGCTACTGTAGCTCGGATTAACAAGGTTATAGTGTATACAAATAAGTAATTTTCGTTTGAATTCAAATCAAACAGTTACTTTCATATCTTTGAAAGTGCACTGCCCCTTGTGAATTGTTGATGTAATTTATGAAACCGTAACCAAATTGTAAATGCACGATTAATATTTAATATACTATAACTTTCCAACGAAAACTTTAAACTAAATGTAATTTTGTTCAGTTGGTGTTCGCTGTTTTTGTAGTGTTTCAATGGATCGTTACTTGGAAGCAGAACGCTTTTTTTTTTAATCACTTCCTGAATGAACTTGCTTGGGAAAACAAAATGTAATACGAGATTCTTTCCAGACACACCCAAAGATTATTATCCTAACACGAGTTTAAAGGATGGTACGCATTTTGGAGGCATTCATGACTTCCAAGAATTCTGAATCGACATTAGGTTTGGCCATAGAAACTGTCATAGTGGTTAAAGATATGACTACACGAGCCGACCCGACCCGAACCGCATCGCATTTTATAGTGAGTGGCTACACGGAGCCGACCCACACCGCATCGCATTTTATAGCGTGTGGCTACACGGAGCCGACCCGCACCGCATCGCATTTTATAGCGAGTGGCTACACGAGCCGCACCACACCGCGTCGCATTTTATAGCGAGTGGCTACACGAGCCGCACCACACCGCATCGCATTTTATAGCGAGTGGCTACACGAGCCGCACCACACCGCGTCGCATTTTATAGCGAGTGGCTACACGAGCCGCACCGCATCGAATTTTCTAGCGAGTGGCTACACGAGCCGCACCTCATCGCATTTTATAGCGAGTGGCTACACGAGTCGCACCGCATCGCATTTTCTAGCGAGTGGCTACACGAGCCGCACCTCATCGCATTTTCTAGCGAGTGGCTACACGAGCCGCACCTCATCGCATTTTCTAGCGAGTGGCTACACGAGTCGCACCGCATCGCATTTTATAGCGAGTGGCTACACGAGCCGCACCTCATCGCATTTTCTAGCGAGTGGCTACACGAGTCGCACTGCATCGCATTTTCTAGCGAGTGGCTACACGAGCCGCACCTCATCGCATTTTCTAGCGAGTGGCTACACGAGCCGCACCGCATCGCATTTTCTAGCGAGTGGCTACACGAGCCGCACCACACCGAGAAATTGCGCAGCAATGCTCTCTCGACAATTCGTCCGCGCCGGTGTGGCTCCGTGTAGCCTGTCTTTAACACTCCTGCTCTGATCCGGGAAGTTCGGGTTTATTCCCAACCAGATGCATTTAAGGTGTTTTTTCGAACATTTTACGTTTCCTTCATTGCTCCAGTCAACTATATCCCGCTTCAGTGGCCTTACGGTCTAACGTGCTACTCTCGCGACAGACTAAACTGCCTATGACGGATAGTTCGGTGTTTGAATTCCTTTACAGGGAAGGTTTACTGAGGGTGGTTTTCCATAAATGGTTTTCCACTCACCCTCCACTCTAATGAGGGCACACTTACTCTAAATTCAACCTTCAACATCCTTAACACATCAGCCTAATTAGTATATATGTTATAAACCGAATGGGTAGTAACACGCGGTGTTAAGAATATGTATATTTAGTAACTGATGATAAAGGTAGAGTTCAAGGTTATTCTACAACTAGATTTTATTGCATAAGTTTATCAAGTGTATATTTATTAGCTCTAAATAGCTATTCAATGATTTCAATTATTACAGTTCATAGTTCAAGTGCTCTAACTTATTATTTTATTATTTTATATTTCTATTAATGAATGCAGTTAAAATTTAGTATAACTAGACATTCATATGAGGTAGGCCTACACAATTAAATATGTTAGTATTATTAATATTAATAACAATATTAGTAATATTATAAATAAATTATTAGAATGATCTAATTAATATTGTAATACTATAATATGTATCATTAATAATAGTATTAATATTATAGATCTTTCATTCGTTACAGCATATAAGAATGTCTAGTTATACTAAATTTCAGCCTCATAGACCTACATGAATTACTTTGCCTTAAAAATTGTATTCTACGCAAAAAGCATCCAAAAATATCAAGTTTGACCCCTTTAACTCGTTAACTGTAATGATTTATATAATATTATTATTATTAGCATCGCGTCTTACTACCCGTTCGGGCTATACGCTTTAAGTACTAATTACGCTAATGGATTAGGAATTGGGAAGGTTTAATTAGAGGAAGTGAACCCACATTTGCGTGGAGGGAGAGTGGAACACTATTTAAGAAAAACCGCCCCCAGTTCATCCGACCGAGATTCGAACCTCGATCTCCCCGTCCTCAGCAGTCGAGCTCAACACGACCAGCGCGTTAGCCAACTACGCCACCGAGGCGGGTGTAATGATTTAAAATCAATGGATAGCTACGAGTATAGCTTATAATTTTACAACTGTTGCAATGAAAATTTTTATTGTCGAATGGACCCGCCTCGGTGGCGTAGTTGGCTAACGCGCTTGTCGTGTTGAGCCCGACTGCTGAGGACGGGGAGATCGAGGTTCGAATCTCGGTCGGATGAACTGGGGGCGGTTTTTCTTAAATAGTTTTCCACTCTCCCTCCCCGCAAATGCGGGTTCACTTCCTTTAATTCAACCATCCCCATTCCTAATCCATTAGTGTAATTAGTACTTAAGCGTAAAACCCGAATGGGTAGTAAGACGCAGTGCTAAATAATAATAATAATAATAATATTGTCGAATGACCTTATAGTGATGGTACTTACAGAGAGGCAAATATTCGAGAAAAAAATACATCAGCAGCCTACACACCTGGCCGGGATTCGCACCCCGAAAAACTTTACTAAATGAGTTTTGACATCTAGACCATGTACATATGGGCGTGGGTTCGATGTGATGTTGTTTATCACTTAATAATATTTATATTAGACATATATATATACACACTCCGTTTACCTTGACTGATTACACTACAGCCCTTTCTCATAAGCTGTATCATAATAGAACCAGACAAGGTAAGGTCGCTACCCTTCAGGCTAAGGACTTGCTCCCAAAGAGCTACTCGACTGTGATTGGACTGTTTCTTATATTTCACACACGATGATAACGCAAATGTGGTGGACTTTCAATCAGTTTCGTACACTCTAGCAGAAAACACCTTCTTTGGGCTTCTAAAATATTTAATATTTATTAATACAATATCTCATGACTCGATTGCCGAGAGGATTTGGTTCTCTATTATTATAACAAATATAATAAGAGACGTAACAAAGGAAGAGTTTGGATTCATCCATACATTGAAAAGAATATAAACTACAGACTATTCTTCGGGGTAGAGGGACTGCAACACACCGATGTAAAATGTATAGTACTGTACAGAATGTCGAGAGAAAGCTACTTTGAACAGTAACTTACTTTAAATGTTCGATGATTGTTCATTCATTAGGATTGAGTTTGTAACTGAGGTAGCCCGGCGACTAAGGTCCATTAACTTGGAGTACCACTTACGAATTATGAATATTTTTTTTCGATGCCAAAGTTTTGTAGTTTGTACCCTCACCCATTTTGGGTGGTTAGCATATCAAAGTGGTCACTCACAAGTTAATTCCGGAGTACCACTTCCGAATTTTTAACTTTTTTTGATGCCAACATTTTGTAGTAGTTTTGTACCGCTTTGTACCATAAATAAAAAGTTTTTACCTCTTGAGTAGTTATCATAACAACGGGGTCACTCATTATCGTAAGAAATTAAAGTGAGGATTACTTCAAATATCTTAAAGCTGCATTCAAATTTGAAAAATTTCTAGGTAAGAAACACTTTAAATTGGCTTAGGCCTATAATGTAATCTTTTTTTTAAAATCAAGGTGAAGACTACTCATAGCTTCTAGAGTGATAAAGTTTAAAAAGAATTGCTGAAGGGAGGCCACTCTAAATGGTTTATCAAAACTATCTGATTTCGAAAAATTGAAGAGGAGGACTAGTGTTTAAAACATACATAATATCAAATATGAATGAGAATCTATTAAATGGCTTTAAACAGAAACCTAACATTGTAAGTAACTATGTTATTTATAATTATAGCCCCCTTATGAAAATAATTTGTATCTTAATATAATTATATCTTAATATCTTAATTAAATTAGACTTTATAAACCTTGATTAATCTGTCGAGATATTATACGCAATTCAAATGTATGCTACAAAGTGGTACAGAACTTGTACAAAACGTTGGCTTCGACATTAGTTAAAAATTCTAAAGATATAGTCCTCCCTTAATGTGGAGTGGTCATTTGGATATGCTAATTACTCAAAATAGGTGGGGGACCAAGACTTTCTGTTTATGATATAAAACGGTAAGAAAATAGTACAAAATGTTGGCATCGAAAAAAAGTTCAAAATTCTAAAGATGTAAACGTCTCTTAATTGGAGTGGCCATTTTGATATGATTATTATTCAAAATGGGTGAAGGTACAAAACGGTATCAAACTAGTACGAAACGTTGGCATCGAAAGAAATTAAAAATTCGAAAGTGGTTCAAGTTGATTGACCTCGGCGACTAGCATGTTGAGTTTGCAGTGACCAATCACGGACGTGTCGTAAGCCGGTTAGCAAACCGTAGCAGTGTGAGCGGACCGACATTGAAATACATTAGCGGTGAACCTCAAGCTACTAACTGGTAATTTAGGTTTTATTCACGTAACTTTTGAGTTTTATTTGTTCAGTTACCCGCCTCGGTGGCGTAGTTGGCTAACGCGCTCGTCGTGTTGAGCTCGACTGCTGAGGACGGGGAGATCGAGGTTCGAATCTCGGTCGGGTGAACTTGGGGTGGTTTTTCCTAAATGGTTTTCCACTCTCCCTCCGCGCAATGCGGGTTCACTTCCTCTAATTCAACCTTCCCAATTCCTAATCCATTAGCGTAATTAGTACTTAAAGCGTATAACCCGAACAGGTAGTAAGACATGGTGCTAAATAAATATTTGTTCAGTTCCATAAGGGAAAGTCCCAAGGGTACATCCCATCCTCAAAACAACCCCCAAAATCTCCTTCAAACAGCCCTAGGACACATCTAATGCTCCAAAATTTTCATTGGGGTGTCCCTCCGGATCTTTATTTTTTTTATACCTCCCAAACTTTCGTCCCACACCTTCAAACCCTAGATCCCGGGATTGTGTGAGCTCCCCT
Source organism: Timema monikensis (assembly GCA_902151445.1). Taxonomy (NCBI): domain Eukaryota; kingdom Metazoa; phylum Arthropoda; class Insecta; order Phasmatodea; family Timematidae; genus Timema; species Timema monikensis. Next base: position 14,754 of record CABFVZ010005498.1, on the reverse strand, counting down.
CTGTCTTAAGTGGGAGCGGCGGAGGAGACGAGGATGGTCGGACCGTGAGAAGCTCTCACCGCGGAGCCGGACAAAGAAGTGATTCATTACCACCGTTCATCCGTCCTCTATGGCACGCCACTTTGTCTCGGCCAGTGTCCGCTTTCAACCACCCTCTTCAGGACGTCGGCCACTTCCACTAGGCGCCCTCTGATGGCTCTTACACTCGAGAGGTCACATCAACAACAACAAAAAAAACATCGGAGATCATTTTCTGGTTGAGACAAGTACAGTCGCATCTTTCTCAAAGTAGGGTCATTTTTCGAAACTTAAGACGTCTCTTTTAAGTTACCCGCCTCGGTGGCGTAGTTGACTAACGCGCTTGTCATGTTCAGCTCGACTGCTGAGGACGGGGAGATCGAGGTTCGAATCTCTGTCGGGTAAACTGGGGGTGGTTTTCCCTAAATGGTTTTCCACTCTCCCTCCACGTAAATGCGGTGTTCACTTCCTCTAATTCAATCTTCCCAATTCCTAAATCCATTAACGTAATTAGTACTTAAAGCGTATAACCCGAACGGGTAGTAAGATGCGGTGCTAAGTATTATTATTATTCTTTTAAGTTTTGACAAAATGAAAATTTAGAGTGTTCGAAAACAAGGTGCTTATTAAGATATTTGGTTTAAAACGGGATGAAGCTGTTGTAGAGTAGTGGAGGTTACATAATGATGAGTTACATTCCGTGTACTCATCACAATACATTGCTAGGATAATCAAGTCTCGTAGATTACGGTGGGCAGAACATGCAGCACGAATGAGAGAATCTAGAACCTTGTTCAAGATAATGACTGAAAAATCCGATGGGAAGAGATCTGTGGGAAGACCTAGACTCAGATGAAAGGATAACATTAGCATGGACCTGAAAGAGATAGGATGCTATGAGGTTGACTGGATAGAACTAGCTCCAGATGGATATAGGGAGTAATGAGGTGGATTGGATAGAACTGGCTCAAGATAGAGATAGGGTGTAATGAGGTGGACTAGATAGAGATAGCTTAATAGAGGGATAGGGTGTAATGAGGTGGACTGGATAGAACTAGCTTAATATAAGGATAGGTGGTGTAATTTTGTAATTGTGGCAATTAATTAACTTTCGCACTCCTAATGTCATAGAGAAAGTGACGTTGAGTACACAGAACAGAGCGAAAACAGGAAACCAAATTTATTCTTCTTTTTTTTCACCACATTCAAGCTGTACGCAAATATTTTTTAATGTAATAATAAAGAGGAAGGTATAATTTTAAAGGAAATTTATCCGTGTTAACGTGTAGGGAAAGTGGGAAAACATTTAGCAACAAACACCCTTGCCGGGATTTGAACCCCGATATTCCCGTCAACAGCAATCCACTACTAAACGACAGTAACGCGTTAAACCACGTGACTACCGATACTATTATTATTTTAGCACCGCGTCTTACTACCCGTTCGGGTTATACGCTTAAGTACTAATTACGCTAATGGATTAGGAATTGGGAAGGTTGAATTAGAGGAAGTGAACTCGCATTTGCGTGGAGGGAGAGTGGAAAACCATTTAGGAACCCCCCCCCTGTTCACCCGACCGAGATTCGAACCTCGATCTCCTCGTCCTTAGCAGTCGAGCTCAACACGACAACCGCGTTAGCCAACTACGCCACCGAGGCGGGTGCCTACCGATACTGGTGGCAGAAATATTGTATATCAAAGTTCAATCAAGTCCAAGGGTTTCCAGTAAAGTTGAATCTATGAATATGAATAGAAAATTGACATTAACAAACATGAAAATAAAAATAATTAAGACTTAATTTTTCCGCCATGTCTTAACCCCTCTTCTGGATATCTTCATTTAATTACACTAATAGGGTATTCTACGTACCCACCTTTGAGTATTTTTATTAATACATTTGTTGTTTTAATAGAAGTTTTATTTTTGTTTTATGTGGTCTTCTGATTATATTTAATCAAAGACCGGTTTTCTAATAAACATTTAGTGAGTGTGCTTTCTATCCTGATTTTTGTTGGAATAACAGTTCTTCCTGCCAAAATCATACTCGTACATTATATTGTTATCGGCTAATAAAAATTTTCGTCCGCCATTTTGTTTCAAGATGGTGTCTATAAAACACTGTATTTTGGCAAGTTGACATATAACCACTCTTTTTTCCCCCTATTTTTTTTAGCATCGCATCTTACTACCCCCATCAGGATTGTATACGCTTATATACGCTCTTAGGTTATGGATGAGGAAGGTTGAATTAAGAGGATGTGTACCCCCGTTTTCGTGGAGAAAAAGTAGAAATCTTATAGGAAAAGCCACCCTTAACCCACACGATCGGGATCAAACCACAATTTCCCCGTCATCGACAATTTAGTCTATTGTGAGAGTAGCACCTTAGACCATGCGGCCACTGAAGGTTTTTTTTAATCATCCATATATAGGATGGATGTATCATTTAATATTAAAGCACTACAGAAGTACACAGATATTCAGACATTATCTAAATGGCAAAATGCCAGGCCTCCACCGTGGTTCGGATTCCACGTTAAACTGTAGGTCCTTCATTTTCATCTCACAATCACCCTACCATTACACATTAGCGTAAGTGCGTATAACCCGAACGGGTAGTAAGACGCGGTGCTAATAATAATCTAAATGGTAAAAACAATTTTTTTTAATATTAAGGCAAAAGAAAAACACATTTTTAATTGAAATCTCGCTATCTAGTATTTACTATCACAGTACTTTCCCTACGCTTTGTATATTACGAATCAAATTTTAAAAAACTTATTAGAATAAAATATTTTTTGTTTCTCATAAATAACATTCATTTTAATTTTGTTTTTGAGTGATACGCGTCTTTCTGTCATTTTGAGTGATTTGTAACACATTAATTTAAGGGCACACGGTTAGAAAGGTCAATTTTAACAAAACGCACAAGAATTTTCTTAGAGAGGAAATGTAAAACCATGGGTCTTTCCCATTGCTACTAATCCGAAACATAACTGGATAAGGAAGGTATAATTTAAAGTAAATGCATCCGCATTTGCGTCGAGGTAGTGTGGTAAATCGTTTTGTAAAAACCATCCCCAGCACGCGCGGTCAGGATTTTAGACCCAATCCAACCCGTCACCTTCAAACCAGAATAGATGAACCTGACGTATAGTTCCGCAAGTCCATCGATGCAGAGGAGACCCCAGTTAAAAACCAGAAAGTAGATAGCCTTATGTTTTCAGAAGAGTTTTTTTTTTCTAGGAAAGTCTTAAACAATAATTATGTAAGGTTAAATTTTTATATGTTATGTTTTTGGCTTGCAAGTTTATTGTACGACATCACCAAACCTCCAAGAATGTAAACTTGTACCAACTTGACGAACATCCCTAAGAAAAATAAATTTCTATATATTTTTTCCTCTCTTTCTCTCCCAACATCTTTCCCTTCAGCAAGTAAGAAAGAACGCCAACACGACTGTGTAAATCAAACAGAGAAGGCAATGATTCAATAAATATTGTTGGCGGGATCCGAGGCTGTCGCGAACATGTTGATGACTTTTTTTTTTTGTGTGTGTGTGTGTGGGAAATACCCGGTATCTAAATTTAGCGCCGTCGAGTTGTAATGGACGGTCGTCGCAGGCAGACAAGCACACGTCTTGTCCAACTTGTCAACTGCGTGTCAAACAATTTTGTGTGTATGCTGGTCGAAAGATCGCCTGATCTTGTGGCGGACTAGTCAAGTTCGTGTCAAAGATGATGGTAGAAACCGCGAGGATTGGGACGAGGTCAATTACTCACGTGTCGCTGTTTGGACAGGTCGTGTTTTGAGGCCTTTGCGACAGACGCTCGTTCCTGATAGCGTCACAACGCTTAGGCCTCATTTATACATGCGTTTCGTAGTGTCAAGTTGTCGACGATAATTTATCATCCGTTCTATAATTCAATGAATACAATTACCCCATTTATGCAATATCGTCAGATAATTTATCGTCGGGTAATTCTTTGGAGCATTACGATATATGGACGCATTTATTCAACCGAACTACGCTGGCAAGTTTACCAACCTGTCTTCCACTTATCGCATCTTATCCACCCTCGCCGACACAACAGACTGTTTATTCACTCCGTAGTCACCGCGTGTTTTGAGGTTAGGTTTGTTTATTGGGTGAAAGTGTCATATATTCATACTGCTAATTGTGTGACCAATTTTTCAAATGGACAAAATAAAAACACAACTGGATTCATCTTGTGCGCATGCCTGAGGTAACACTACTGCAACTCTTTTCAGCGTGTTTAACTCAATATGTATCTGAGGTGGAGCAATGGAGCTTTTTTTTTTTTTTTTTAGGTCAAGGTGGGTTACTCTTATTGGGGGGTTTGGGATACGGAATATGGAATACCACCAAGTTTTGGGAAGGAAGAGGTTTCCTCTCCCATATTATCTTTCCAAATTTAACCCTCAAAAGGGACGTTTTTAAGGTCATCCTAGATTGTTGGAAATAAGATATAAATAAATGTAAATATAAATCATTATCGTTATTTTTACATGACCATTCTGTGTGTTGCTGGTTTTGGTGAAACCACTCAATTAGGTCTACTGGTTGAGGGTCTAAAATAATTGTGGGAATGCGGTAAAGCCAAGTCAACAAGTCTGCCTTCCACCATAGTTGTTTAAGCCATGTCATGATCAGCTGTACCGATGACACTGCCAGTTACCTCAAACAATCTTTGCAATACCTCAATCTCAACAGATATTTTTAAAATTTGTCATGCATGAGCAACCTGAAATTTGATTATTCTTTTCTTTTAATTTTAAAACGTTCTCATCAAATTCCAGGATACCCATGACGAATATTCAAGAACTGGTGAAATTACGATTTGTAGAAAATTAAACAAAACACTTATACTGAAGTAATATTTTGTTTATTTAGGCCAAATGACACGTTCGTTATAAAAACCGCAAAAAATACTGGCCTCAACTCAAGTCCCTTTCCTTTCCACCTTAATATTTAAAATTATATTTAATTAAATTATTTTCTTAGTTACATTCCGTAGTATTGTTGCATCTATTTGGTTATTTAAGGAGATTGAACTTCCTTAGTATCAAGCGAATAATATCGATTACCCGCTTCGGTGGTCGCGTGGCAAAACGCCCTACTTTCGCAGTAGACTAGACTGCCGATGACGGGGAGATCAAGGTTCGAATCTCGGTTGGGTGTACTGACATTTTTCCAAAATGGGTTCCCAATCTCCCTCCATGAAAATTTGGGTACACTTCCTATAAATATAACGGCCTTCCTCATCCCTAAAACCATTAGCGTAATTAGCGCATGAGGTCCGAACAGGTAGTAAGACGTGGCGCTATGTATATTTATATATACAGGATGTCTACCATGAGACTCCATCCAACATTTTAAGCAAATACATTTCAGTAAAGTGGAGTTTAATGGCGGACACCCTGTATATCGACGGTCCATCATCCGGTTGTATGCATGGAATGAAAATAATTCTTGTTGAACGAAGTGAGGCGATATTTCGAGTTGGGAATGTGCCAATAGGACATCCAATCTTGCAGCCATGATAATTATCTTCCCAGTTATGTCAGGAGCTTCCCAATTTCTCAGAGGGGGTGTTTATCACATTAATGTGTAGAGAAGGCGGGGGAGAAGGGAGCTATGAAAACAAAACAAAAGTGATGTTAGTTCCCAGCTGTTCTGAC
>CABFVZ010005497.1:20000-30372 GCA_902151445.1 Timema monikensis | reverse complement strand
GGCTCAGTCTTGGCAGTTGTTCGCTTGTGGTTCGTGTAGTCGGATGTTTGTTTGCGCAAGGTGCTCGGCAAGATTAGTGGTATTGGGTGATGTTTATACTTGACTGTCCCCATTCTGTTGACTTGGAGCAATAATTGCTACAGTTTGGTGGCTAAATGGTCTTAGCCGTCACTTTTTCAATCGATTAGACTACATACAACTGGGAGATTGAGGTTAGAATATTGGTCAAGTGTATTAAAAGGGGTTTTTCCTTTTAAAAAAATCCACTCTCCCTCACGCAAATGCAAGCACATTCTCTAAGTTATACCTTACCAATCCCTAACACATTAGTTTAAGTACAAATTTGTATAACCCTAAAGGATAGAGAGACGCGGTGGTAAAACTTTTTTTGGGTAATATTTTAATTGTTTTTACAAGTACTTAAGATGGTTGGGCTATAAGTTCCATGGATTTTCTGATTCGAGTGTGTTCAGAACAGCTTATTGATAATGATAAATCCCCATGACTAAAATTTGAAAAGAAAGCCCTTAGTGTTATGATGAAGCTAAATTCTATTTCAATAGTGCTCTTAGATATGGCAGCAATTGAAGGTTGCTTGTATTGTTAAAATCAAGTAAAATGAGGTGGCAGTGGAAAATCTTACATTGAAGTTTTTCAGATATTGGTAATGTGACTTTACTGGATGAGAATGCAGATTTGTTAAAAGTTAACTTATGTTGCACGACAATGTGCCTTAACATTCCACACTGGTTGTGAAGATTTTTCAATTGAAACATGGCATTGTAGAGATTGACCACTCACGATATTGACCTGACTTGGCACCATTGGACTTCTTTCTATTTCCTAGAGAGGATGTTGAAGACAAAAATAAATAAGATCGCTGAACTGAAGATAACTTTTAGATAACTTTTCTCACCATTTTAATAAACCTTTAGGATGATGCAAAAAAGTGTTGAATTAGGGGGGAACCATGTTGAATATTATTATATAATTGTTTGGTTTTCTTCTACCACACCGGCCCAGGAACTTGATTGTCACAAAAAGTTAATTAGATACAAACATATCAAAGAACTGAATTGGAATTAATCCTGCTACAACATATTTGGATGAATTTAATAAACAAGAAATGTGTGCATGTGTTCATTTAACAGAGTGTTATTTGATAAACTTTTTTTTACAAAAGTGATAAAAAATTTAATGCTGTCATGTTTATAAACAAAATGGAGTTACAATAAAAATTGGGAAATCTGAAATTGGATGGTATGAAAAGATCTGGTTAACTGTAAATTGACTAAGAGGCCCATTACATTTTACTACAATATTGTGTTTTCATGTTACAGTCTGAAGCGCCCTTACTGATACAAGGATATTTGAAAGACCTCACCAAATCAGAAGTACATGCCATCATGGCTGGAGGATTTGCAACAGTTGCAGGTTATTATTATTATTATTATTTTAAGATTTAGTGTGAATTTCTGAAGTCATATTACAATAAACATTAAATGGGTTCCCTTCACATTAACTTAAAACCCTTCTGATGGTTAAAAAATAATAAAATTCAATGATATATTCAACTTCACAATTTTAGTTTTTATACATGTAAGAGGAATATAAAAATTAAATATTATTTGCTAATGATTAAATTTAAATGCTTTATTATTATTATTATTATTATTATTATTATTAGCACCGCGTCTTACTACCCGTTCGGGTTATACGCATTAAATGCTTTAATTATGTGATAAAACATTAAAATCATTTATTGCTAAAGACAGCTTTGACGAATGAATGTATGTAGTAGCTACCTATATTTTTAAATTGTCATACAAAACTTATATCTGTTTGCTTGAATAAAACATTTGGCATGAAAAATACATGATTGGGAAGCATTTCAATATATTATATACATTGAGTCTTACTTTCTGTTCAGGTTATCCTCATTTAAGTACACTATGTGGTAGTTATGAGGCTGAATGTGCTTGAAATGAGTGAGACAAAGTCGAGAGGGAATGGAGTGATGGAATTAATAAAAGGATGTACATTACATTGGATGGTAAGTGGAGGTGGAGAGAATGAGTGACAGAATAATGAAAATGGTAATGAGAGAGAAAGAAAATCAGTTAGAAATACTACTGGTGTATGCCATTCAAGCTGGATGCAATATGGAGAAAGAAAAATTTGATGAAGAACTGAAAATACCTTTGGGTAGGGAAAGGCAAGTAGTACTGGCTAGCTTAAATGCCAATGTGGGGCAGGAAAGAAGAGGTTTTGAAAATCTACTAAGAGCTGATGGGTGGGGATAAAGAAGGAAAGAGACTCCTAGAATTGTGCACAAGAAGAGGAATGAAGGTTGGTAACAGTTGGTTTAAGAAGAGCAGGGATACACATACGATAATGCGCTACAGCTGGAATGGTGGGCAAAAATTCCTAATTGACTATTTCCCTTTAGATAAGGAAGCAAAGGCGTGCACATTGAACATTAAGGTCCTGCCAAATGTGTCTTTGGATGGAGACCATAAACTATTAGTCGTCGACAGGAAAGGCTGGAGAAGGGGGTGCCAGATAGTGAAGCAGGAAAAGAGGTAAGTAGGTGGAACCTCAGTCAAGTGGGGAAGAGAATGTACTTTCAAGCAAGAGTAAAAGGAGCACTACCAAAGGATACTATAAAAGGAAGAGAATAGAAGTTGCAAAGGTTCAAAAAGTGCATGGTGGAAGCGTCAGAGGAGAATCGGCGGAAAGAGAAGATGAAAGTAAACTCTATGATGGAACGAAAAGATAAAGCAAGTAGTAAATGCTAAGGTCAAAGCATTTAGAGAATGGTTTACAAAAAGAACAAGCGAGATTGAGGATAAGTATAGGGAGGAAAAAATAAATGCAAATAAGATAGTAAGAAAAAGGACAAAAACATGGGTAAAAGAGTTGACAAATGTGCTACAGACTGATGTGGATGGGAGCAAGAAAGTATAGTATAGTCAAGTGAGCCAAAGGAAAAGGGAAAATAGGAAATAGGTTCTAATGATGGATGAAAAAGGAATGATAGTGACAAGAAGGTAAATAAGTTGTGTAAATTATATTTTGAGAGATTGTTGAACCCGGAGGCGAAGAAGTTTGGTTAGGGGAGGAATAAGAAGAGGAAATGGATAGTGATATGAAGGAAATAGGAGATGTAACCTGGACAAAGGTAGAAGAGACTTTGAAAAGGATGAAAAAGGGAAAGGCACCAGGCATAAACAAACTCATGGTGGAAATGATAACGGCAGCAGGCGAAATGGCTCTACGGTGGTGGTTTAGAATAGTAAGGGCAGTGTGCAGGGAGAAGAAAATTCTAGAGGGATGAACAAAAGGTATTATATTACCAATATTCAAGAACGGGATAGGAATAGGTGCAAAAATTACATAGGCAACAATGATGTGTCAATGCGCGAAAATGTATTAAAAGATTATGGAAAGGAGAATAAGGAAAAGCATAAAGTAAAGATAGAGAGAAGAGCAACATTGGTTCAGAGAAAATAGGTCGATGATAGATTTATTATTTGGAATCAGACAGTGTATGGAAAAGAGATATTAGTTTGGAAAGGATCTAGTAATAGCATTCATGGATGAAGGAAAAAACTTATGATAAAGTGGATAGGAAGAAAGTCTGGAAAGCTATGGAGGAGGCTGGAGTAGAAAGATGAGTAGCTTAGAGAGTAAGGGATATGTATGGTAGTAATGTGAGTAGTGTAAAGATGGAAAGGGGGTGGACAGTATGGTTCCAATTAAAAAATGGAGTAAAGCAGGGGAGTGCTTTATTACCATTACTATTTGTATTTGTGATGGAAATGATCATGAAATGAGAGGCAGGAAAACTGGGTGAAGAAAAAATGAAAGCAATGCTGTCTGCAGATGACTTAATTGTATGGGGAGAAAGTACAGGAACAGTTGCAGGAATGGAATGCGGAGGTGATAAAGTGTGGAATGAAATTTAGTAGTAAGGCAAAAAGAGAAGTGAAGGTGATAACAAGGCAGAGAACAAGTCCAAGAAAGGTGATAGAATTGGATGGAGTTGATATGAAATAAGCAAAGAACGTAAAGTATCTTGGTAGTGTGCTTGAGGCAATAAAAAAACGGAGAAGGAGAGAGAGAGAGGGGGGGATATGGAGAAATTTTAGTAAACAGACCCGGCTACAGGCTGGAAACAGTTCATGATGATGATGATGATGATGATGTAGGTTTGAGGAAGATAACATTTTAGATGAAGGAGATCCTCATTTGTGTGGAGGGAAAGTGTGAAAAAAAACCCTTCAAAACACCCAATCAAGATTCAAACTCCAACTTCCAAATCATCAGCCAACTCGACTAGATGAATTTGAAATTAGTCCGCATACCCACCAATGAGGGTCTTTCCCATCTCTATTACATGCTAATGAAGCTACATTTACATAAGGTTCCCTACACTACCGATATCCCTTAAATTGTCACTAGCCCTTGTCTTGACATAATATTATATGAGTGAGTGTATGGTAATATACAATAAAAAACCATTCTTTTATTATAAACAATGAGTATCAATGGAGAGTATATGTAATTATTTTTACTTTTAGTAATATCAGGGTAGAAGATGTACACAAAAAAGCCTAATGTTTCAGGAACGGTTTTAGCGGCATACATTAGTTTTGGAGCTCAAGCAGACCATCTCATCACTGCATCTATTATGTCTGCTCCGGCTGCACTCTGCTTTTCAAAACTATTCTATCCAGAAACCGAGGATTCTAAGAACACAGTGGATCAAATTGTCATTATAAAGGAGTAATACATCATTTGTAAACCATCTTGAATAATATGCTCATGTAAATAAAACCAGGTTATTCAAAAAGTACTAAATACGTAAATGTCTAGCTTGTCTAATCTGGTTTGCTGGTGATTAAGTGGTCAACATTAAAATCCCAACCAGGGTTGTTCTTTCATAAACGGTTTCCCACTTTTCCTCCACATCTCCACATAAATACAATTATAGTTTTTAAATTCTACCTTACTCTTACTTGCTCGACTAGTGTAATAAAATGTAAACATCCTGGATTGAAGCAACTTTAATTAATTTGTAGGTTAGAATATTTTTAATATTGCATTATAAAAAGAGGAGTTTGCTTTATGCAAAATACACACTTCTCCAATAAAATATAGAAACTAGAATCACAAAAAAAAAGTACTTTATCTTCTATATTGGTAAAACTATGTATGCATCATATAAAGATAATGTTATCTATTTGTATATGCTACTGACAAAGTAACAGGGTTTCAAAAATGTTTTTGTTTTATTTTAGACAAAAAATGTCTGCACATCTGTCTACTGAGCTATGGGTCTCTGGTTCAATTATGGATATTGCCGAAAAATGTATCATTGATGAAATATAAATGTTGGGTTTGTTCTGAAATTAATTTAGTTAATAAGCTTTGTGCTTAGACTATTTAATCAGTCAATTCAGAATGTGCATGTTAAATATGTCAATTAATTAATTTTTTTAAGACACAAATGTAAGTGATCTTATTATCTGCATATGCTCTATTTTTTTTAAAGAGAGTGTGTGCCCATCATTTATTCTGTAATATAGCAAGCTTACCTAGCTTGGTTCTACAATGGTGTAGCTTATAAGATAGAGCCATAGCATATTATGTCAAGGTAAATTAATTGTACATGTTCAAACAGCAACTTTCTCAATTTTAATGTCAACTATTTTTGTCAGCGACTCTACAGGTGTGTTGGATGCAGCTGTAAAGGGAGTCACAGCAGGGATACAGATTGTCCTTGGTATTATTGCTAACGTAATTGCATTTATTGCATTTGTTGCCTTCCTGAATGGAATATTAACTTGGATAGGGGATATGGTTGGCGTTCCAGATGTAACTTTTGTGGTGAGATAAACAATCTACATTTCATGTTTATGTTAAAATATTTAGTAAAAACCTGTTTGTTTTTTAGTTATGAGTCAGAGTTTGACACTTCAATCTATTCATTGGTGGTGTGTTTACATACTAATATTAAGATCACCAAATTCAATTTCTAGTATTGAGGTGGAAATAATATAATGCCGGCCATTGTTTTATGCTTTTATATTCACTAGTGGTATTGTATTTGTCCTAGAGTTAAGTTAAATTATGACAAAGAAGTAAAAATATAAACAAATTACATTTACAGCTTCAAGTTTTATCAAACACCTTAGCTCAGTCAGTAACATGTCGGCCTACTGAGCTAAGGCTCCTGGGTTTGATTCCCCGTATGGCCGAAAAAATTATCACTGGTGAAATGTGGGTTTACCTTTTTACAGTGATAAATTAACGGCTGGGAACTGTATTTTTTTGTGTGTATCCTAGTCCTAAGTTAGATTATAAGGCATATGAAGCTACGACAGGCCTAGCAAGCCGGTAGTGGAAAATATATAGATTGAATATAAAACTGGCCCAGGTCACAGGCTGGAAACCGTAATGCATGTAAATGAGAGAGACAACAATCTTAGCCGTTCAATAACATAACAGCCACAGGATGGAAACTGGCCAAGAGGAAAGAATTAAAAGAACAGTTACCACAAGAAATGGAAGAAATGCCAACCAAAGAGGGAAAAAAAGGGAACTCTCCAGAGCAACAAAATAAACTTAATAAGGGAAAAGGCAGCTTAACTTCATACCCGAGATGAAAGTTTGAAAATTACCCATTTTTAAATACATCGAGGCTGAATTGCTGAAACTTGCCTATAAAAATTATACAAATTTAAATATTTTATTAAAACAAAAAGAATCATATACCCATTTTTTAGGGACTTTAGGGGACCTACGATTAAAAAACGGGACTTTTAGGGACTTTGGGAACCAAGTATGAACCCTGTCTAAGCCTCATTCTCTCCTTTATTCAACAACAATTTATGCAGTTGCAGACTTTGACATTCCATTATCATCCATTATCAATGAACTTAAAAGTTGAGTTAAAGTTAAAAGACTAGCTAAAACTTGAAAAGAGTTTAAAAATATGTTTTTTGTTGACCTTAATTAACTTGTGGTAAAGCTTTTTCACAAAAAAAACCCCACTTTTGAGTGACATTTTTGTTGTTCCCGTAGTTTTTATTAAGTCCCTATTTTGGTAACTTTTTTGACCTGAAAGTACCCTAAAGTCCCTAAAATAGACCTGAACATGGAGTAGGAGCCCTGGCTTGGATAAAGCTGATATATAAAGGCTGGGGCTGCTAGAACAGAACTTAATGCAATATTATATCAAGTACAACTTAATGCAAATTTTGATTATGTATATGCTGAAAAATCATTAATTTCTAACTTCTCTCTATGGTAGGTCTGTACAAAGTGAATAGTTACACTCCAGATAGACATTGATTTAATGGAGCTGGTTTTATAAAAAAAATAGTTGCTGAATTCACACATCTAAACCTATATTCATGGATATTTTAAAAAACTGCCTTTAATAAGATTAGAATTAATAATATTCATTTATCAGTTCCTATCACATTACTGTATATTTAAAAATTAATCCTATAATTTAATTATCATTAATACTATGGTGACATTTTTTTTAAATGATTTAAGAACAATTTATTTTAGATTTTAAAATAATACCTTTCTATAAAATATCAGAGTAATATTTCATTAAAAACTTTCTTTTATTAACTTGCATACATATTTGTTAATTTATGTAATTATATTTTTAAATTATATACATACTAAACCAAAACTCGGTTAAGCTCAACACTCTAGAGTAGGCCTGGACAACCCATGACCTGCACGCAATAAATAACAAGAAATTTACAATACAAGTTGTACTTTACCAAATCCACACCACTCTTTTTCTTCTTTGAACCACATTGCGTCCGGGGAGACCCTAGGAGAGTGGACGGGAGCCATCAAGGTCAAGGAGGGAAGGATCCTCGCCTATGACTATGACGTGACTGCCTGAGTTCTGTTGTTTTCTATATTATCCTCCCCTCACGCCAGTTGGACCAAAAACCCCACACAAGACACAATCTGCCGAGTGGTAGGTGAGGGTAAATCCGGTGCTACTCTTCACCTGACACTACGCTTAGGAACTTTCTATGAATGGATAGTAACACTTTCAATGAACTGACCTTTGAACAAGACATTATAATGAGAGAATGTACAAGTGTAGTAAGTATATGAGAGCAATTATTAGTCATGACAAACGATGGAACATGACCCAACTTACAGAGTTTCGGAGTGGAAAGTCGGGAGAACGTGTTGTTACTTCGACCAACTGACCGATATTGGAATGATACCAAAATGTTAGTCCGACTTATCTACAAACCCCCCGATCTGCAGAGACACAGAAGATGTATCGTGTGTGTCCAACCTCAAGCATAAGTCTGTCATGTCAAACAATATATCCTTGTATTAATGATATTTCAGCTGAAATAATGATGAGTTTGTAAGATCAGAGTCAAGAATTCAAAGCTTTTTATTTATTCTTTAGTGTTTGACAAACGTATTAATATTTAAGACATATCTAAACTTGCAGCATGTATTTGTATTGCTAACGATTCTTTTTAAATGACAGTTTTCTATTAACCCTGTCATGGATGGAAGTTATAAAGACAGTAAACTAAATTCAATCACATCTGCTTCAGCATAACCAATTTAAAAATTTCTGAACAAAATGTTGTGCATTTTACCAATTTAAGATAGCTGAGTCATGGAAAATATTTAAACTACCTTTTGAGTTAAGGGAAGAAATTTAAATGCTTATAAATGAAGAAAAAATACCAGTTTCTGAATTAAATAATGAAAAGTGGTCATCGGACCTAAGTTTTTTGATACCTTTAGTATAACCGAAAACATTAGCTAACTCAACAAGAAGTTGAAGGGCAAGCGAATTTAATTACAGATTCTTGTAATCACATCAAAGCATTCTAAATGAAGTTATTGTTTTTCAAGTGACAACTTAAAAGTAACAATGTTAACATTTTTCATCATTTAATAACTTTAAAAATGGTCATTAGAGGAGCTTCTCGAAGTATGACGAGGAAATAAATAACATTTCAGTAGCTTATGATCCTAGTTTAACATTATTATTATTAACACCGTGTCTTACTACCCATTTATGTTAAACGCACTTAAACTAATGTGTTTTATGGTAGGGTGATTGCGAGATGAAATGGAGGACCTACAGTTTAAAGTGGAATCCGAACCACGGCGGAGGTCTGGCATTCCACACATTCACAAGTTGTGATTAATACACGTCTTGTCAGAGTGAAGGAAGGGTTTGGTAATCAAATAGATCTGTGCCGGGACCAAGGATTGAAACTTGGACCCCAGCACAAAAATCCGACATCTTACCCCTAGACCACCAGGTCACCCCGTAGTTTATCAAAACTCGCAAAATATGATAAAGTGTTTGAAATATTTTGTTCTCCATTTTAAGTTTCTCTGCAGATGGAAGTAATTGATTTTCAATGTAGCAATGAAATTAAAACTCATTCATGACATTACATCAAAAATCAACTTTATCACTCGTGACAATGGAAAAGTGTCCCAAATTAAGATTTTTTTGCAGTAAAAAAAAATTGTGAGTGCTTTTGGATCCACATCAGCTTGTGAAATTTAAAGAAAATAAATATTGAGCTTCAATGACAGATGAAAATCTGGAATAGCAATCAAAATCTGCAACAACCAATATTGAGGTATATTTAAAATTAATGAATAATTGCAAATAAAAGCAAATATCTCATTGATTTATATATTTAAAAAATGAATTAATAAAATACATGATTATGTCATTTAATTTTCTATGTTTAGAATATTGTTTTATTTTATGTGTATCCGGCAGAAAAATTGTAGTTTGTCAAAGTGGTCCGTGCAACAATTTGTGTTGGCCAGGCTTGCTTTAGAGCTTCATGAAAAGCTCACTCTAGAATGACTAAATGTAAAAAAAAAACAATGGCCGCAGATTTCTAGTTAATTTTCTTTAAGTAGCTCACCTGATCCTCACTCATTAGAATTAGAGGTGTGCGAGTAATAAAAAACTTGAGTTTGAGAAGAGTTTAAGTAGCTACTTGAATAAGACTAGAATATTTTTACAAAACTCAATTTTTTAAATCTTTTTCTAGAATTTTTTTTATTTTAGGTTACAATTTTATCAGAAATGGATTCCTTCAATATTTATTTTTGTCTGATTAGAAAACAAATTGTACAATTATATTTAATTTATTTAAAAATTTGAATTTGTGTGGTTATATTATTTTTTTCACAAGAAAATAATATTTAAAAGGAATGTTTGTACTGATTTATTGTTTATGCATGGCTATATAACAGAAATTCAACTTGAAATATGCATTGTACACGTATTGTTCTATATTAATTGAACTGAAAAATAATTTTT
>CABFVZ010005497.1:0-17500 GCA_902151445.1 Timema monikensis | reverse complement strand
ACCACTACTACCACTACTACCACTACCACTACTACCACTACCACTACTACCACTACTACCACTACTACCACTACTACCACTACCACTACTACCACTACCACTACTACCACTACTACCACTACTACCACTACCACTACCACTACTACCACTACTACTACCACTACTACCACTACTACCACTACCACTACTACCACTACCACTACTACCACTACTACTACTACTACCACTACTGCTACTACTACTACCACTACTACCACTACCACTACTACCACCACTACCACTACCACTACTACCACTACCACTACTACCACTACTACTACTACTACCACTACTACCACTACTACTACGACTACTACTACTACTACGACTACTACCACTACTACCACTACTACCACTACTACCACTAATACTACTACTACCACTACTACTACTACTACTACTACGACTACTACCACTACTACCACTACTACCACTATTACTACTACCACTACTACTACTACCACTACTACCACCACTACTACTACTACTACCACTACTACCACTACTACCACTACTACCACTACTACTACTACTACCACTACTACCACTACTACCACTACTACTACTACCACTACCACTACTACTACTACTACTACTACTACCACTACTACCACTACTACCACTACTACTACGACTACTACTACTACTACCACTACTACCACTACTAATACTACTACTACTACTACCACTACTACCACTACTACCACTACTACTATGACTACTACTACTACTACGACTACTACCACTACTACCACTACTACTACTACTACTACTACGACTTCTACGACTACTACCACTATTACTACTACCACTACCACTACTACTACTACTAATACTACTACTACTACTACCACTACTACCACTACTACTACTACTGCTGCGGCTGCCACCACCATCACGACTAGTAAAATTTGTATTTGTTTTTCTTTATTCCTATACTTAATTTTAGATAACTTTAGTAATATTTGAATGAAATATCTACAAACCAGATGTGATAATCATATATCTTGTATTTGGTTTTAAAATAATACTTTTTCTATTAATAAGGTTTGGCTATGTTATTTAATCAATAATTAATTGTTAAAATAATGGCACTTCAAACTAAACACAATATTCTATATTTCACGCATAAAACATTTTATTTCCAGAATATTATGGGCTACATATTTATACCACTGGCATGGGTGATGGGAGTGGAATGGGAACAGTGCGGAGATGTTGCAAAACTTGTTGGACTCAAGACAATGGTCAATGAGTTTGTCGCTTATCAAGAGCTGGGTGTGCTTAAAAGAGCAGGTAAACTTTCGGTATGTATTAATGTTTATTCTCATGCAAGCTCAAGCCTCACTTTGTGCGAGTATCTACAATGCTTTAATTTATTTATTACTTCTTGTCTCTGCCATTAACTCACTATGTGCAGCATTTGTGATATGGGAGGGTGATACGTGATAAGGATGATGGTGGAAATCAGAGGGAACCTGCAGTTTAACGTGGGTTCCAAACCACAAAGGGAACCTGGCATTCCACATGTTCAGAAAGCGTGAAAGCATTCACTTTGTTAGAGGTGAAGGAAGGGTTTGTTAATCTGATAAATCCGTGCCAGGACCAGGAGTGGAACCCTGATCACCTAACAGAGAAGTATGACGCCTTAACCTTAGACTGCCAGGTCCCCGCATTTGTGATATTAATTATTATGTTTTAATATACTATTGACTTAAAACAATTATACGTGTTCTGGTGTGACTTGTTGCCTGTATGATAAAATAATTAGCACATAACAAACAAAACATATTGCAACCGAAGATCCATTCCTTTTACAAGTAAGTGTTGCTACTTTTGAATTCTGTCTCTAACCTGTATTGTTCAAGTTATCTTACTATACCACAAATAAGGAGGGTCAAAATGTCCTGACTTTGCACATGGCAACTACTTTTTGACTTACTTCGGTGGCCACATGGTCTAAGGTGTCACTTTCATGTTAGACTAGACTGACAATGACAGATAGATAGATAAGGGTTCAAGTCCCTATTGGGTGGACTGATGGGGTTTTTAAAATGGTTTTCTACCCGCCTTCCATAAAAATGCGGGCACGCTTCCTCTAAATTCAACTTTCCTCATCCTAACTCATTAGCATAATTAGTACGTGCAACTTTCTATCAGGCCTAGCCTTACATTATTAGGTTGAATTTAATATTTAAATACAATTTTATATAAATAGAAATCAATAAAAATAAATAAAAAGTAAAAATAAACTATTTAGTGTAATTTAATGAAGAAGTTCTACCTAGAGCATGAGTAAAAATGTGGGAAGAATCCAATTCAACTCTTTTCCTTTGTGCAATTGATTATTCCTACATCTGTACACCTCTTTCCCAGGTGGGGTGATAGTGAGCGCGAGTTTAGTGCATTAATTTTGCACTTTTTATAGCATAAATATTTTCTGGCCAAAATAAATAAAATATTTCTTCTATAGAAACATAGAGTTTAGTGTTGTGCACATGCTAATCTCAACAGTTCTTGAATAATTGTAATGAGTAAAGCGACATTTGGTGACAAACTTTTTAAATAAAGAGAAAAGTTGTCATTAAATTCCAGGACATCTTTGACAGATATTTGAAAACTTTTGGGATTAGCATGTGCAGAAAACTAAATTATATGTTTCTATAGATGATACAGTAGATTTTTACCAAAACATGTTTAAGTTATAAAAACTGCAAAATGAATGCATTAAATTCACGCCCACTAGCAACCCCATCTTAAATTTGCAATTATTAGTTTATTTATATTCTTTATACTTATATTTCTTTATTTTTCTTATCAATTTTCGTTATTATAAAATTATTTAGCCTTTGAGCCACTTCAACGTTAAACATTTTCAAATTTTAACATATCTGAAAAATAATTTGAATAAAAGGTGTAATTTGTATTTAAGGAGTGAATAGATAAAAATCATTTAATCTTCTCTAAAATTGCAACTGTAATGTAAAAAAATTACTATGTTTATTGAAGTTTTAATGACATATAAGTGAAACCTCAATAAAAATTTTAAAGTTGTGACAATAGTAACATTTTTTTAGAATGTTATCAACAAAGTATATTTAAGAACATTACATAAACATGGCATTCCCTTACAGGTTAGGCAATAAACTGTGAATATAGCTCAAAAAACAA
The DNA here is from genome assembly GCA_902151445.1 of Timema monikensis. NCBI lineage: Eukaryota > Metazoa > Arthropoda > Insecta > Phasmatodea > Timematidae > Timema > Timema monikensis. The sequence goes on along the minus strand of CABFVZ010005497.1, from coordinate 14,290 downwards.
CTCCGTACTTAATCCATTCTCACTAACCTTTTCCACACTTTCCTATCCTTGCATACTCCCTTCACTTCAACAACATTCATACACTGAGTCATGCATTCTCCTTTATTCTTAAAACTTTTTTTAATGTTTATCTTTTTCACACATTCATCTATAACATCATTTACTCATGTCTTACATGGCTTACCCCTTTATTTTGGTCCACACACTCTACCTTCATATATTTGCTTCATCACTCGATCCACACTCATCCTCTCAACATGATCAAGCCAACGTAAGACACTTCTTTCACTTTGACCTATTGGATTCCCTTTCAAATCGCACTCCTTCATTACCCATACACTACCGACTTTGACCATAAGAGTTTTTCCACATACATTTTTTGGATATCTCATTCCAAATGTATTCACCTTGTTCTTGTGTTTCTTTCGATAAACCGATGCTTCACATCTATTAAACAATGTTGGCATTAAAAACACTTTTATATACTGCCATTTTTGCCTCTTTCGATACTACATCAATCTCTGCAATAGTCCACATACATCTAACTACTTTCCGAGATGCATTCACCCATCTATCGATTTCACCATATGTCCTTCAATTTTTACAGAAAATTCTTCTCAGATACATAAATCATCCACTTGTTCTAACAGTTTTCCATTCATACTAGGTTGACAATCATTTCCTGATAAGTCCTTTTTGAAAATTATCACCTTAGTTTTGGAGACATTTATATGAAGATCCAGTTGGTCTGCCGATGCATTTAAATGATTTAATACATTCTGCAAGTCCATTAAATTCTCATCCATTAATACAGCATCATCTGCATATAACAGCCCTATAACATTACATTGTCCATTTGTACACCAACCACTTTGTCACAAGCATCCCTAATACACTTATTCATGAAAACATCAAACAACCATGGGGACATAACACAAACTTGTTTAAAATCCTGTTCAATGTCAAACCATTCACTCAAAGCTCCATCCACCCTAATGCACACTTTACTTCCATCATACACCACCATGAATCCCCAACACAATCTCTAAGAACATTCCATAACATACTTCTATTCAGCCGATCTTACACTTTCTCCAGCTCAAAGAGTGCACTTTATATTTCTCAATCATATGTTGTGATGCAAATATGTGGTCCATGAAACCACATTGTACACCTCAAATCTTTCTTTTCACGCACCCTCTCAATTAAAATTTTCCCAAAACTGCCTTTGTGCAAAGAAACAGTGACAGCATTCTTCCAGTTATTAGAAGTGTTTAAAATCCCAGCACACACATTGAATAACTCACAAAATATGGCAAGTATTACCATGCCCACACCTAACCATTTTACTTGTGATCCCATTTGCGCCCACAGATTTGCCATTCTTTAACACTTTCATAGCTTTTAACACCATAGCCTCATCAATTCTTTCACTCATAAAAACATTTTCCCTATTTTCTACTTTCTTCACATTTTTTCCATGCAATTGCTCAAAATACTACCTTCATTGCTTTCTTAGCCTGTTTTAATCCCAGATCATCTCACCACATTCATTCTGAATGCCATAGGTCTTTCCTTGCACTCCTCATTACGTGCTCATTACCCACTTCCGGAACAGCTTTGTATTTCCCTCAAAATTATTCTCCATTCTTTCCTAATCAGATAATACAGATAATTTCCAAATAAAACAATAAAATGTAAACTAAATTCAATGCCCACTTGAACATCATTAATATCATGCTTCCCTTTTAACTTTATTTAAAAATAAAATATGACCAAGGTTTTTTGTTTGATCGTGAGCAAGTCCACTAGAAAGCATGTTCATATTTTTAACATAGATGTGGTTTTACATTCAGTCTCTTGGGAAATACTAGACCAGATCCTTGGAATTTCATCTTGTTTTCTTTTGGGTTTGTTGGTTGATAAAAGTAATGTTGCCAGGGCCCTATTCCACCAACACACTTTGCAACTTTTCACTTTTCACTTTTCACTTTTCATTACATATTTTGTTCCACCAAAACTTAACTTTGCAAATCAAATTTTGAAAAGTGTAAAGTGAAAAGTGCAAAGACTTTGCACTTCTAAGCTTGTTTCTGTTCCACCATAGTCTTGGTTTGCAAGCTAAAGTAAATATATTTGGCAAAGTTTTGACTTCTTTTGCAAAGGATGAATTCACTTTACATTTTATAATTTTGTTCATTTTAAGGTATAAATAAGGATTTCCTTATGTTAATGTGTTGTCTGAATGACTTTGAATGGAAATATCATAGTGGAAAATTTTAGAAGTGCTAACATTAATCTTGAAAATTAAATAAAATAACATAACCTAAAAGGCTCTTTATACAGGATACTTGTATGAGTTACTACAAATACAGTTTCGTCATAGATTTATTTCATGTTATTTTTTCGTTTTGAAATTTAGTGTATTTATTTAAGAATTCTTTGTTTATTTTAACAGATTATTGATATATAATTTGCGTGATCAAAACCCTCTTTAAATTATGATCAGGCGAATGTTGTTTCACTCTAGTGATGAGTCTGATAGTGATGTTCCTGTAAAAAAGATTTACAAACAAAGAGTAAATTTTGACATTGATAATAATTTTCAATTTAAAGAGTGCTTTAGAATAAACACTGAACAAGCAGAATTTGTTCTGCATGAAATCGGCCATCGTCTACAAAGAGTAACAAAAAGGAGTAAATGTTTATCACCCAAACAACAATTACTTATATGTCTACACTGGCTTGGTAATGGAGGACAGATGCATGGTGTGGCTTCTATGCATGGGGTAGCAAAATCAACTGTATGTCGGACCGTTAAATTAGTAGTTGACACCATAGTCGAGGTCATGTTTCATAAGACCATACGTTGGCCAGAATGCACAACAAATATTGCAAAAGATTTTTTCGTGAAAGGTGGATTTCCATCTGTATGTGGAACTGTTGATGGCACACTAATAAAAATAGATGCTCCCCAAATTCATGAGGAAGTCTATGTTGACAGACATGGTGATCATTCACTAAATGTAATGGTCATTACAGGTCCAGATCACCAAATTTATAGCATTAATGCAAACTGGCCTGGAAGCGTTCATGACGCAAGAGTGCTTAGGAACACTGCTGTTCACACCAGTTTTGAAAATGGGTTGCGACCGTTTCCAGGTGCAGTTATACTAGGCGACAGTGGCTACGGTCTTAAGAAATGGTTGATTCCACCACTCAACCGAAACCCTGATGCACCTATTGAGCAGCGCTTTAACAGATGCCACAAAAAGACTAGAAGGCTAGTCGAAAATAGTATTGGTATATGGAAGGAACGTTTCCCATGTCTGAACTACTTACGACTATCTCCTGTACGGGCAGCTAAAATTGTTCTAGCTACAGCAACACTTCACAATATTGCTTGTGAAGCAAGTCCAAATGCAGAACTTTCAACTGAGCATGAAGTAGTTGAGGTTGAAGACAATATTGCCAATTGCATTGAGCATAATGCTGAGGAGATCCCAATTGGAGCTCAAGAGCGTCTAAATTCACTTCTTAATTATTTTGGAGCTCATTAATATTTTTTTCTATATTGAAATTATGTTAAATTCCCAGATCTCTCTGTAAAATTCTATAATAATTATTGTTACAAAAAGTAGTTCAATAAAAATATATTTTTATTTCACATTAAACATTTTACATTCTTCAAATTACCTTTGTAAAATTTTAAAATTACTGAGTTCATAAAAATCAATAAAATAAAAAACTTGCCAATTAACAGTTTTATTTAATTATTCAGTCTTAATCAAGCATTTCACAAACAAAATCTGTAGACACATCAATGGTAAATAATTTCTCCTGTATAATTTCATCTGTAATGTTGGAAGGAGGCAGACCTAGCTTTTTCTCTAGCTCAAGACATTTCAATTTTTTGTAATACAGTTCAGTTTCAAGTAGCTTAATTTTTAGAGCCTCTCTCTTAGCCGAAACTGATAATTTTTCCTCTTTTTTTTCACTGAGGCTTATAAACTTTCTTTTTCTATTATAATTGTCAGAAGGACTATTTAAAGAGCATTGGGGATCTGAATTACCAGGTTCTAGAACAAGTTCTGTTATTTTAATATCTTCTGATTGGCTCTCTGGTAGGCCTAGCCCATCTAACACTACAACATTGCTCTTCAATATTTCAAATATTGCTTGATCTACTTCATCAAACACTTTGTCCTTTCCTCCTCCAGAACCTGTTTTTTTTTTTGCATTGTCTCGTTTCGCCTGAAAAAAATAAATAAATCTAAATTAGAGGCCAAACAATATAAATATTTGGTGGCAAGGTCTACATAGTATGTAGTCCCATACAATATGTATAAGAGTAAGGGCCTATAAAGTTCTGAGCTTACTTAATTATGTTCTTCCAGTTATGTGCATGACTAATATTGCATTCTAATATAGAATAGGAGGTAAAACAAAGATTGAACTTACCAATGCTCTGCATTTCCAAAGTCCCCAAAGTTGATCTCTTGCAAACATCCATTTCTTGTCAGCCCCTGCAAGTTGTAGGGACTGAGCTTTTACCAGCACTTCGGACCATTCCTTTTCCTTTTCTTTCTGTGTTAAAGTACTAGAAAAACTTCCAAATAATAAGTCTTTTTTTAGTTTTATTATTTCCAGTACAGCAAGTTTTTTTTGTATACTCTCCTGTCTCTTGCTCATTTTCAAAAGTAGTTATTGTTACTAGTATAACAAAATAATTACAGTATGTAGATCAATAATTAATGCTACTAACCTCAATGATCAACACTAAAACAAAACAACCTACAAATGCAAAGACTTTGCAAACTGCTAATGAAAAGTGCAAAGAGGTTTATTTCTTTAGTGGAACAGATTTACTTTTCACTTTTCAAATAAATGCAAAGTGCAAAGAGAAAAGTGAAAAGTTGCAAAGTGTGTTGGTGGAATAGGGCCCAGATGTAAGGAAGTTTTAATCAGAGAAACCAAATATTATGTCCTTAAAAGTAAAGAAGATTGTGATATGACTATTAATTGTATCTCAATTTTTATTTTAGCATGTTTTATTACCTGTTTAGGTTATACACAAATGTACTAATTATTCATATGAGTTATCAGATTAAAGTTGAATTTAAAGGAAATGTACCCACATTTGTGGAAGGGAGAGTGGAAAACAATTTTGGGGGGGAATAACCTTGGTAGACCTGACCGGAATTTGAACCCTAATCTCTGTGTCATTGGCGGCCTTGTCTAACACAAGAGTGATAACTTAGAGTAGACCTTGCGGCCACCAAAGCCGGTTTGAATTCGGTTATTTATGTTATTATTTTTTCTTATGAAACTAAGACATGACAAGTAAAACCTTGTTTTGAATTTGATTAAAACTTTATTCAGCATTTATAATTGTCAAGGACAATCAAATATGGATGCTTAAATATTCTATGCCCTAAGTAATATTGCTATAATACTATGAGAAATATATTAGAAAATAAATTGGTGTTTAAAAGTGTATAAACCTTTCTATGTAATAGATAGATAAAATAACTATTAAAATATCACAGCATAATAAAACTATTAAAATTTCACAGCCCCGTTCAGAGGCCATAGCAACGTATGCCCTGTGTGGTTTTTCAAACCCAGGATCTCTCGGAATCTTAATTGGCTCTCTGACGAGTTTATGTCCTAGCCAGAGACCTATTATTACCGAAGTGGCATTTAGGGCATTCATTGCTGGAAGTGCCGTTTGTTTTATGACAGCTTGCATCGCTGGTAAGTTCTGTTTTACTCATTTAAAACTTCCATTTATTTTAAGTTTTATCCAGGTATGAGCCCTTTTTTACATTAGTATGATATAGTAAATACTGAGGCCAAACATCCCATCAAAGTCCTTGTAACTTTATCACATAAGTCTAACTGTTTGTTAAACTTGGCATTAAAAAAAACCAGTTGAGTCCTCGTTAGACAAGCTTTCATTAAGTTTTGTAGGCTCGTTATTTTCAAGATTTCTCTTGATGCACGTACAAATCAATTTTTAAAATGCAATGGTAAGTATATGTTATTTAATTTAGATGATATAAGAAGTTTCACTCCTAAATCATTCACTAAATTATTATTATTATCATCATCATCACATCTTACTACCCATTCAGGTTGTATGCACTTACGCTAATGTGTAATGGTAGGGTTATTGTGGGATGAAATGGAGGACCTACAGTTTAACGTGGAATCCGAACTACGGTGGAGGCCTGGCATTCCCCACATTCACAAATTGTGATTAATACACTTCTTGTCAAAGGTGAAGGAAGGGTTTGGTAATCAGATAAATCAGTGCCGGGACCAAGGATTGAATGTCGGACCCCCAGCACAGAGGTCCGCCAGGTCACCCTTCGCTAATTTACAGTTAATATTAATACAATACTAACTACTAACAGAATATGAGCTCTAAAACTACTTTCAGCTGATAAACTAATTCCATATTTTGGTCCATTTTAAATTATCCTCGATTGAAGTCGCATTGCCATGACAAGGCAATTAAAATACAAAATATCTAACTAGATCAATAAATACTTGATTAATCATTATTTTTAATATTTTTACATGTCCCCTTTCTAAAATTATAATTTAACATTGGGAATACATCATATTGATTGCTTTCAAACTTAAGATGTTTAAAACTTGTATTAATATGTTCAACTAGAAACCTAGCATTAATTATTATTTAGTTATAGAATTTTGTTTGTTAATCTGTCTAAAATCAGTGTTGCTCAACAGTGCAGTTAGAGCTGGATAGAATCCACTATTTTACGAATCTGAGCCTACAATTATATATCTTCAAATCTCAAATCCGAATAAATACGAACATAATAGGAAATATAAATATAATAGAATATAAAATACAAATAGTAACTAAATGTTCACAGTATTTCTAGTAATCCATTCACTATAACATTCATACATTCAGTTGTTTGTTAAATTACTGGTCTGGGGCCTGGTTGTTGAGTGTGCTCTAAAATTATAATTGGTTCTGAATCACCAATAAAGAGTATAAGATTTCTAAAACAAATTTATCTTGAAAAATTGGAAATAAAAATCAAGGGATTTAGAGTCTCAAACTAAAATTTTCTCGAATCTAAAATATTCTTAAGTAGAGATGCACCGATACCGATTGTTTAAAATAATCATTCATGTTACAATTATTTGCACCGATTAATCCTGATTATCGATTATTTATTAATAACTATTGGGAAATATGATTAAAAGAATGATAACAGTTAATGTAACTAATACAAAAAGATATTTTATGCCTAATCGGTGAAAGTAGGGACTATATTGTTAGTTTTATCAACGGTATGAACTTATATTTCTTCAAATGGCTATGTAATATTTGCATAGCCTGCAACCCAGATGAAGTGTGTTTATAAGGATTTTTTGTGATTTTGATCACCAAACTACTACCTAGAAAATTTTGATTTAAATTTTACTTTAAAAAAATAATGACATAATAATCAATTATCACAATTAATTGCTATGCACTAATAATCGCCTGATAACAATTCAGTGATATCTGCATCGGTGCACCCCTATTCTTAAGGATTCCAGGGATTATCCTTAATTGCAATAAATATTTAACCAAACTTGTCAAATTTAAATAAAAAACTATTTATTATATCATATTGTCTGTTATAAATAATATTTTAATCGTCTAGTTTTTATTTTAAGAATGAACATCAACTTTTATAAGCATTAGAAATGTAATTGAAATAAATTTCATGATAAAATAATTTCCAATAAGAGCCCATCTAAGGTACGTATGCAACTGCGTAAAGAGGAATGGAATTGTGACAGAAGTGATCATGCATGATTATTACATTAAGGACTGATAAATGAAATATGAAACATTTCAAATTTCTAACGGCTTGTGATTCTTACGTTTTCTCATAAGGTAATTAAAGTTATGAAACCTTTTTTAGGAAAATATTAGCTCATTAATATGTCAATTTTATTGACTTTTTTTGTAATTTTAATGTCTTTAAAGACATGGGTATTGAAACCATTTTGATGGTTTTCTATTATATTTATATTAGTGTGTTGTTCTTATTTTTAAATAATGTTTATTTAAAGTGTTATTTCTAATTTAAAGGTGACCTGGCGGTCTAGGGGTAAGGTGTCAGACTTCTGTGTAGGGGGTCCGGGGTTCAATCCTTGGTCCTGGCACAGATTTATCTGATTACCCAAACCCTTCCTTCACCTTTGACAAGAAGTGTATTAATCACAGCTTGTGAATGTGTGGAATGCCAGGTCTCCATTGTGGTTCGGATCCCATGTTAAACTGTAGGTTCTCTATTTCATCTCACAAATAATAATAATAATAATTATTATTATTATTATTATAATTTTTAAAATCAATATTTTCATGTTTTAGACTTTTTTTTTCAAAGGTATTTACTAATAAAAAACGAGTGTCATTCTTATTTCAAGAACATGTATTGTTTTCATGAATTTGCATTAAATTAATTTAAAGTCCTTTGTTCTATTCACATGAATGCCTCTACCCTTCAGAAATACTACTGGCGTATCAATGTTTCTAAAACACTATCCATAATGATTAACACCAATGTGTAATATGTTACAGGTATACTGCTTACAGAAGACCAGTACACCAACAATGAAACCAATACAACTATTTTCCCCTGATATTTAACCGCCTTGGGAGTGAAGTCACACATTTATTATCTACAGAACATTCGCATCAAATCTTCCGATGCAACAGTTTATTTAAAAATATGTTTAAAACTCTTTTTCTTTTAATATGCGCAAGATCTTGATTATTGTAGACTTACAACCAAAAAAAGTCTGATAAGTTTCTACTCGTCACCCTTGATGGGAAGTCAAAGACTTGGGAGGTCAGCATTCTTAACAAAGGCACAACTTTTCTGTTGATGAACTATCATATGAAATATGATCCATATTGTATATTAGATTGAGAAAGGGACCCACTCAACTTTTAAGAATAATATAGTTTTCATTTAATTTATTTGTATTTAACATGAACTTTCTGAATCGACTGATTATATCAGCACACAACTTATAAATCAGCTTGACTCTAGACCAGACACAATACTAGCCCTAGGTCATTAATTCATCACTATAAAAGAGGAAGCTCACATTTCACCAATGATAAATTTGTAAGCCATGCCAGGAATCTAACCCGAGTCCCTTAGCTCATAGATTGATGTGATTATTTTGATATTGCTATTTGTAAAAATCAAAGGTAACGTAATGAATGATAATAAGATTCTTAGTTTGACATTACTAAGCATGAAATGTTTTGTGCATATTTATATTTAATTTTTCCTCGAAAATGTTAATAAATAATTAAATACACAATAAAAATTAAAAATGTAAACAGTTCTATGATGTTACTGTATCACGGGACCGCAGGTATTACTGAGTGAAACACATCATATCAGAAAAAACATAAAGATAGGAAGTACCCAACGCCAGGCATAGGTATTCATTCTTTTGAATACAACAAAGAAGGAGAAGTATTTATCATATTAAATGGCAAAAAAGATGTAAGGAGGCAGTTTAGTTACCATGTGCAAAAGTTTACTCAAAGATTTCTTGTGACGTACAACAATGTTTTGACTGACAAAAGAACAAACTTTGAGGAAAATAATCCAGCCACAATTGCAATGTTTTCATCAAGAATTAGTATAGTTGATGTAAGAAAAGTTTATTTTACAATTAACTCGGCGTGGAGAAATAAATAACAATACTTATTTTGGAACAAGTTTAGAATACAATAGCACCGCTTTGATTAATAATGGAGCCATTTATTTACTGTACAAAAATGAAATGAAATATCACTGTGTGTTCATCATATGATAGTAGCCTAATGTTGGTGTGTAAATTGTTATGTATCTAGAAAAAACCTATCATTTCCTGGAATTTAGACCTTTTTTTTCTCTCTATTAAATACTAATTTGACTCGTGTTGACATAAATAATAACATTACCTTAAGCATAAGTTGTTTGTTTTTTTGAGACAACCGCTTATGAAAACATTTTATTATTATATAGAGAGATATTGTAGGCCCCTCGGCTACAGTTACTGTGAGGCCACCAATAATATTTTCAAAAGGAAAAACAAAGTTAGAGAAAATGTAAGTTAACTACTATATATACAGTATATGGATTGAAACTTTTTAAAATAGATGATTTAGAGTACTTACTCAGCATTCACAAATGAAATAACTTCTTAGTTAATCTGTGGAGTCCTCCACCTGGCAGAGGCCCATGTGCTGTAGTCCCTAGGGTCCATGCCTTAATCTGGCCCTGTACGCAGGGTCTCAATACACGTTTATCATTTTGCTTTATTAAACATTGATGGTTGTTAAATTACAATGAACAAGCAATCTATACTCGTACACTAGACATCTTAAGTGTACGTGTGTGGCAACATTCATTTGACTACTAACTCTCCTCAATCACACACACACAACAGTATTACTTTCACTGCGCACACATGTCATTAGTCATTACATATACATTTGCTGAAAAGATAAATTTACCTATATTTTAACAATGGTAATTCCTTGAAAGCTGAAATAATATAGTTATGTTGACTAGAAACAACAAATAACAAATAAAAGCATGAAATTGTTAAGTTCACAACAAACCACATCACAGTAATTTTTAGAACACATCAGGCCTCTTCTTCAGTAGAAGAGATTAAAACATATAATAAATGTTGGCCTCAATGAACTTGTATTTTCTAAAAGACCCATTTGAAAATTGAACTGTAAGCTTATGCTTTACACTTTAACAGTGAGATAACCATCTTTAACATTTTCTTTTATCAGCGGACCCTTAACCCTAAAGAACCAATAATTTACACCTAAAACAATACAATGTCTTTGAAGAGTATATTTAGCAAAAAGAGCTAACAATGATATCAACTTCATGTGTTAGAAAGCTGTTCAGTATTTATGAGATATTTAGACTATATTGTTTGAGAAATTTCTGTTAAACATTTAAATTTAGTAAAAGGTAAACAAGGATGCTAATTAAAACCATAAATGTGACTTGTACCCATTATCACATATGCTGCAGAAACATGGACAACGAATGTAAGAGAGACCAGGAGAGTGGAGGCCATGGGAATGAAGTTTGTGAGGAGCATGTTAGCTGTCATGAGGAGAAACAAGATTAGGAATGAAGTTATATGAGGAAAGATTAGGGGGTGCAGGGAGTACATGAGATATTAGATAGATGGAAGGAGCAGATAACAGAAAGTGTGCAAGTGAGAGTAGAAGAATGGTGGAAGGCTAGAGCAAGATGGAAGCATTTAACTAAAGTGACCCGACCACAAGCTGGAAAGTTGATAATGATGATGATATTGGTGATGATGAAATGTGGCATAGGTTGTCCTTGCTTGCTGCAGTTTAATATGATAAGTATGCTCTAGGGCTGTTAAAAGGCCAGTTAAATTTTGAAACAATGAAAAAGGTGCTAGTTCAGGAATTGAAACAATATTGATAACAATGTATTTTTCACTAATTTACTCTCTCAAAGAGTGAGAGGAAAGGAGTGTTTTATCTTTTTTTAAATGTATATAAATGTTTACAAACCATTATTTTTTCTTGTTTTATTTGTAGTAACTTTAAAATGTACACTTTTATTGTAAAAAACACTAAATATAGGCCTAGATCAAATCCATGAACATGATTGTTAATCTTACTTGGTAAAGACATTAGAAATAAACATATAACAGTTATAGTGAGATAAAGAGTAAAACTTTGAATTAAAATATAATTTCTCCTTCAAACAGTATTTGAGTTTGATCCTTTTATGTTGTGTATTTTTATTTATTTTATTTAGCACCATGTCTTACTACCCATTCGGGTTATACGCTAATGAGTTAGGAATTGGAAGGGTTGAATTTAGAGGAAGTGGACCCACATTTGCGTGGAAGGAGATTGGAAAACCATTTAGGAAAAACTGCCCCCAGTTTAACCAACCAGGATTGAAACCTCAATCTCCCCATCTTCGGCAGTCTAGCTCAAACGAAACAAGCTTGTTAGCTAACTATGCCACTGAGGCGAGTGTTGTGTATATTGTAGCAGTGATAAAACATCAACCTCAATACTGAAAATAAAAAGGAAAATAATGTAAATGAAAGTACATATGAAAGGTGGAACATTATCAGCCCAGAAAGCCCAAGCATATCTGCTATCACTCTTTTCCAGCTATATTTAGGTCATAATTGTCTGAATACCAGCCTCCACAAACTCATTTATGTTGGTCGTTAACAAACAACCAACCGACCATAGTTAATTTACCACAATATCAATCTCTCTAGTACCAAGCAATGATTTATTTAGAGAAATTAAACTTCAGCATTCATAATTTATTCTTCTGGGTAGCATCAGATACTATTATTTATTTAGCACTGTGCCTTACTACCCATTCAGGTTATACCCTTAAGTATTAATTACATTAATGGGTTAGGAATTGGGATGGTTGAATATGAAGGTGAACCCGCATTTGCATGGAAGGAGAGTGGAAAACCACTTAGGAGAAATCACCCCGAGTTCACCCGAGCAAAATTTGAACCTCAATCTCCTTGTCCTCAGCAGTGTTTTGTAGCTAACTAAACCATCGAGGCGGGTATCAGATAATAGTGATAGAAGAAAGGGCTGATATGCAACATATGCAACAAAGTATGAAAACTTTATTTGCCTTTTCAAAATCGCTAAAGATCTTATTATCACATAATTTTTTTGTATGTATTCCCCACCTTATTAACCATTTAGGTTATCTGAAAATTTACACTAATTTTATAGGGATGATGAAGAAAACTTTAGAGGAAATATAACACTATTTTCATGAAGAAATAATGAGAAACCACCCGGAGTACATATAGCTGGGACTTATAATTTGCTTCTTCAAATAATTAATTTTCTCCTCTTGATTCAACACTCTCCCCTCCGATATTCTCTAATCTGAAGCCTAAATATGGTATTGTATTAAACTCTAAATAGGTACTGTATTGGCCTGAGTATAAGACAACCTCAAATATAAGATGACCCCCCCTATTTTTCCCTTGGCTGAATAAAAAAAGATATGGCCTTAAATGTAATATGGCCCCTAACCTATTTTCTCCTTGGCTCAAAACTGCACTAAAATATATTTTATTTACGTAACTGAAACTCATTCACACAACCAATATGCACAAGATAATGAGCATTCACCATTAAGAGAATAAAAACACACTATTACTGAGCAATGTTCTGTGCAGCTAGCCGCTACACAGCAGCACCATCATGTACTGAGCGCCCCAAGATCAGTTCTTAGAGCACGTTCAAACGCAATGTCGGAGTACCACACTGTTGCTGTACTTCAATGACCAAAAGGAAGAATAATGTTGAGGTGAGTTTTATGTTTACGTTTTTACGTGTGAAATACCACAATAAAATGAAGTTTTCAAGTTAGCACTCGTGCAAAAACAAGTTATTATGCAAAATGTACTAACTTTAATAAATAGTATGTAATAAACACAGTTTTCCAAAAAAAATAAGTTTGAAATTAATAAAACAAGAAGCTATGATATGCTGTGATGATACATGTGAAATATTGTAATAAGATAAAGTTTTATAGTTTCTTACTTGTGTGGAAACATGTTTATGTGCAAAATGTATTAACGTTGGTTAAGAATATGCAAAACAAATGGCTTTGCGCAAAAAGTAGGCTGAAATTAATAACATAAGATGCTAAGCTACAATTATAAAAACAACTATTTTTTTCTTCTGATATATAATAAAAAGTGTTGTACTATTTTCAGGCCTATATGGTAGCTTCAATAAGCTTCCTTTTACTGGAAAAACTAATACAAATAATTTTTCTAGGAATTTTATTTTAAAAATAGTGTCAAAAGAATACCACTTCAAGTAGTTTCCAGAGGCCTATGGTAATTAAAAATAATGGCAAGGAACATTTTAGTGGAATCCAAATTTATAAAAATGTTTGGGGAAAACAACTTCAAATAGCTTCAAGAGAAATGTAATTTTAATATATTTAGGGAGAGGAAAATTAAAATAGCTTGTATAAATATCAGATCTACTATAGAGGGGAGAGATAAACTCCCCTTTGTCTCGGTGAGAGCCAAGCTCCTTATATCCTCTATTATAGAAGAGATAGTTGCACTCCCCACTCTCTCGGTGAGAGCCAGACTCCTTATTTCCTCTATTATAGAGGAGATAGTTACACTCCCCATTGTCTCGGTGAGAGCCAGACTCCTT
>CABFVZ010005496.1:10229-30384 GCA_902151445.1 Timema monikensis | reverse complement strand
TTAATCTCGACGTTACCCCTTTTTGTTGATAAGACACAATTAGGAAATTTATATTAGAATATTACCAACAATCTTGTAACAGTCCTAACTGGCAGTCCTTACTATTATTGATAGGTATATTACATACATATTTACAAAGGAAAAAATCAAATTAATATCTATAGTTTCAACCCTCACTATAATTAAGACTTCACTTTACCAATGTACACTCCCTTGTTGGTGGAGGTGTAGACATGCTCGCTGGCGGTAATCCCTTCCACAGTTCCAAGAAAGTACCTCACCCTCCATTTAAACTTCGGCTTTCCGGCACCTTTCACTAAAAATGGTTATGTACATGGTTCAGTTTAAAAGAAAATCACATTTGATTTCTAACACGAGACTTTTTAATAATCTTTGACCCCTTGTTATCACATTTAGGCACACACTTTCCTGTTGGATCACTTTTTCTTATTAATTAGATATATCACACGATACATCAAATAAATTAATCATGGTTATATCTTCCCTGGAAGTGGACTGTGGACTCTTGTTATTCAATACAACAACCGATTATTATGATGAATTTTCCCAAAACTAATGTGAGTGGTCGTGGTTTTATTGTTAGTATCTTTTTAGATGAACTTCAATAAAAGTACCTATAATTACATCAGAGTCCTTGGAGTGGATAACATATGCATTATTACTCCTGACCGCTGTCACTCTACCTGCTCCCTGATAGAGTAAGAATAATTTACTGGTCTCCTTGGTAAGTGCAGATGACAATTTGTGGTTCTTCACGAGTACTAAATCTCCAATTTTATACTCAGCTGGGCTACGATTGGTCCTCGCGTCTTGGGCCATCCTCCTCCTTATCACTTGTACCCTGTTGTGACTGGCCCGCTCCAGCTTCTGTTCTCACTCCCTGGCAGAGACTGGAACAGCTGGTCCAATGGTCTTGGTGGCCGATATTTGTGAATGAGTTCGTGGGGGCTGAAACCGGTCATGGAGTGTAATGTTTGATTTACACACTCTTCAATCCTGAGCATATACTTAGGCCACGAGCGGTGATTGCATTGGCAATAAGCACGTAAAATTCTTCCTATATCCCTATAGATTCTTTCTAACGGGTTTGATCCCCGCTAGTAAGTGGCCTTATATCCTTGTTTGATGCATCTCTCCCATAAACTTTCAATCCAGGGGTGGATAGGGAATTGGGGCCCATGGTCCGAGACGATCATCCCTTGCTTGCCAATTTCCTGTATATAGTCGACAGTCACATGCTTCACGACCGCTCAGGCCATCGTTCTAATTACATATAGTTTCACATATTTAGTATATAAGTCCATCATACCAAATACGTGCTGCGCTCCTCTGACTCCATTTGGTAGCGGACCCATGATGTCTACAAACACTTTTTCCACGGGCCGGTGAGCTGTAACTATTTGGAATCATCCTTCAGTTCTGGTGTTAGGAGGTTTTGTTCGCTGACATTTGTCGCACCCCCTTAAGATGTTCTTTACCCTCCGGAGCATTGCAGGGAAAGTTCATGATTCTCTCAACAGACTGGCCGTCTTGTATACGCCATAGTGCCCATACAATTGATGATACTCTTCTAACAGATCACTAACTAAACACTCTGGAATACACATCTTCAAACTATAGATATTTTTCACACAATTTAAAAGGACTTCCTTATATATTTGGTATCTTTTAATTAATTATACTGATGGGTCGAACCCCTTTAAGCCTGCCATAACCTTGGCAAGTTTCGTATCTTGTTCCTGCCCCGGTCGGAGCCGCTCGACATATTGACGCTCCTTTGTACTCAGGCGTCCCTTTCCCACGACAAAGCTCATCAACTGGAACTATCTTCTTATGCTCGCTGAGAGTTTGTTGGGGTGGATAGGGTGCTGGTTACCACTTGATCCTGACCAGGTAAGAATTTAACTTGTAAATTGTATTCTTGGAGTAGTAGCACCAGTAGATGGTGGGGCGTATGGCACCAAATTTGACCTTTACCATTTGACCCCGAGTTGTGTGACGTAATCATTGCGTGTTATGTCGCAACACTCCCCCCTGAGCTATCCCTGGTGACTCATACCTGTTGCCAGTAAATTTCCGTCTGACCTGAATTCCCCCTCTCGTTAGTTCCATGACGACATTGGGCTAGCGACCTGTTGTCCTCCTTCAATCTCGCAAAGGTTTATTTCTGGTTTTCTATGTGGCAATGGATTTTCCCTGATGATTGGAGCCAGTTTGGCGACTCAACAAGTCAGAAATAGAACACGACCTTGAATGATGTTGCAACTCTCCCCTTTTATGCGGCAATGAGTTTCCATGATGACTAGCACCAGTTTGGTAACTCAACAAGACAGAAATAGAAAACGAACTTGAATGATGTCGGAACCCTCCCGATCTATGTGGCACTAGATTTTCCATGATGACTGGCGCCAGTTTGGTGGCTCGACAAGAAATCTACCTTGAATCATGTCGCAACCCTCCCTATCTATGTGGCAAAGGGTTTCCCCTGATGACTGGCGCCAGTTTGGTGGCTCGACAAGACAAGCCGAGACAAGAATAGATTGGGACCGTGAGGTCATTGACTATTCATGTTTGGTGCCAGTTTGCTGGCTCAACAAGTCAAGATTCGTATCTGGTTAACCTACATGTAAGGGACAGACAGGTTTTGCGTTAATAAAACACGATATTACAAGACATATATTTATTAAACATTAAAGTTTTTACAGACATACATAATATTTATTATACTCTTTTACAGGAATGCCTCGTATATTCGTTCATACGTTTTTCTAAAGTGTCTCTTAGATGTGTTAGTAAAATTGTTTTTAGTTCACAATCCAGCATGTAATAGTCCAAATCGATAACTTGAATTGTATAGTAGGTATCACTGATAAGATTAAGGTTTCTGATGTGCGTTACTACCGTAGGCTGTTCTAGATCGATAACATCCGCTAGTTCTGTTAGCGTGTCGCATATATCCACTGTCGATCAAATCATTGCAACGTACGATGGGTGTTAACCAAATATCCCGGCGATCGATGGCAACGTCGATGAGGTCTCACACATCACAAAGACGTGCCCAGCTAGGTGCTAGATAGGCAACCCGTTTGAGTCCAGCGTCTTGTTTCTCGCTGATGATGACCATACAGTCATCACACATGCGTCTCAGAGAGCTTTCATGATTAATCAGATTAATCTTCTGAGGAGGTGGCGTGTTGCTGAAAAACTTTGATATGACTGACTTGTAGCTGCACAGATCTTGCCACACAGTACGGTTAAACACCGAAAAGTTCTCTCCGCATTTTTCTAACTGGACATAGGTCGTAAAGTTGTTCTTGACGCTCATGCCAAAGATGACTCGCTTGGCGACGACTTCGTCCAGCGGGGACAAAGTGTTGAAAATACTGGTGATAGCTAGGAGCTTCGCCGGCTTTGCTTTGCGGTTTCAAACGTCTTGACCTTCCATGATGTTTGTTCGCTTCAACGACTGTCATGGTTATGGCCGAAACGACGCCGAGACAACCCTTTTATAGGCGCACGCTGATTGGACGCAGCCTATTGAGGGGTGGCAGGACCATACAGTCTTGAAAAATGTGTTCTAATATATCACCATCTTAGTGTCGTTGTTTGTATGATTGGTGGGCTAGAATAGGGTTAGGAAAGTTTTGATTGGAATGTTCTGTTTGATAGAGAAGGTACATGAGACAATAACGGCCGCAAACGTATGATGAGATACTTTGAAGTAGCACCGTGCTATGAGACGTGCGGGAAGTGTTTTTGCTCATAAATGCCAGATGTGACTTTATACGGGGTTGAAAACCAAAACTGTCAAAATATTCTCCCACGCCGTTCTTGTAGATAAATATGGTGACCCAATGCGTCTAAGGCGTGGTGTGTGTGTCCGTGTTAATGTTGATAGTGGAAGGTCGAGCTATTCTTGCGGGTAGTTGATCAGCATGGAAAACCACTGACCATACAGAACGGAACCACGTGTTTGTTTTCAGGGAACGTCTTATGGTGTGCGTGTCTATCTTCAATCATCCATCTCGAAGTCACCAAACGATGGAGGTAGAACAGAAATTCTGTACAGAACTATGTACCATTCAGATGTTGCGGCACAATTTAAGTGTTTTCAAAGACGAACAAACTCTGTCGTACAGATCTACGTCGGGTGTAGGCGTGTATTTGACTAGTAGGCTGTAATCCAAATAACTGATACCCTAGGGAATACCGTGCAGTTGGTTGACGATATAATCAGCTTGCGTTTTAGCGGCAGCTGAAAGTTCCTCGATAGCGTATAAGGGTTTTAACACCCAATATTGAAGTAATGTACCACATACAGATAACACACTCAGTTCCTTGATGATAAACTGTTTACTGTCGTCGATGAAGCTTTGGAAATTCACAATGAAGTCCATGATATAAATGACGAGTGTAAAGGGCTAGAAGCCGTTTATATTAACTCTCATAATCGGTCACGACGTTTCTGTATTTGTCAATGGTGATGATGTTAGCAAACTCTCCGTACACGATACAGATGACGGTTTCGGTGAGAGCTCTGGTGAAGCTCACTTCGATGCTCAGAGATCCTCGTTAAATTCCAATGCGATGTCATGTGGGTGGACCGATTAGGTGTGAGATCGAAAACCAGTATATGATATCCCTTAGGGAAGTCTTCCCGTGTGATGTCACTATCTTCATTCATGAAATGGATACCCGTTCCAAAAAAACAGTCTATGGTAGGACATGACATAGTTGCCGTTTGAAAAATCGTGCTGAAGTGGTTTCGACGGCACTTGTTCCCCGTCCACGTACAGCGAGAAAGGATTCATGCCCTATGTTTGGAAATTGAACGTATTCTTGGTGGCGTCTCCGTTGAACTCAATGTTTGACACAAATCCCACGATGCATCGTTTGGGTAGTTGTCCAGTGAATACTCCAGTGATTTCCCTTGCACACCCGTAGGAATAGTGAGTGTTTTATTTCCACACGGGTGATGGGATACTTTGCGGGACTGACTTTTAATGCCTTGTCATGTGCCAACAGTATAGAAGGAACAAATTTTACATGTCGCACTAGAAGGCCGGCTTCAGCGATTTGAACCTTAAAATGAGGGAGTTCAGGTACGGCCATAAGACTAAACCCGTCTCTGTAACGGACCAACTTGACTATGTTTTCGGTGCGATTCAAAATGTATTTTTCTTGGTTAAACACGTCACCATGTAGATACCCCAAAGGTTCCACCGTCTTACTTTTTGCGGTGAGACTGCAACGGGGTCAAATCCCTTGTTGCTGCGTTAGCCTCCTCAAAGATTTCGGGGTTATCTGCGAGCCACAATCCGCAAATAAAATGTGTTCTTTTGGCGTCACTGTTATAATTGATTAGCTTCTCAATGTATGATTTATTAGAATACGTGTTGTTGGGTGCTGAGACTAGTTTTTGGTTTAAAAACACATCCACATGTGTGAATAACGAATGCAACCAGTTTATGACGGGAGCAATTAGATCCACCTCTGTGAAAAAGCTGCCAACGCGTTACATGATGGCCACCCTGAAAAAGCGCATAATTTGTGAAAGATCGATATAGAACTCGCCTGGTCCAGTAACGTTAGATTCGATGGGTGAATTATCGGTGAGGGAAAAAACAGGATTGTACTTGAGCCATTGTCCACTTTCAAGACTACATTGCGTGGGTGGAACGGAAAAGAGATCGAGTTCACTGCTGGCACACTCGAAGGACTCGGGGTGTAGAAAAGACATTAAAACTGAAAATGTCTACCACTTCTTTCTTGACCTTTTTACTTCAAACAACGTTAGAAGACTGACGTCGGTGCTTCTTACGACGCCCTTTAAAGCCTGAGCTGGTCATCAGTGTTTCAATCTTATGTTACGCTTTGCGTTTAAGGTTTGTTCCAGCCTCGCTGACACGCTGCCGTAGAGCTTCTTTGGAACGACGACACTGATTGGTGACGTCAGAGAGAACGTCGATATCCTTCTGAAGCGCCTGTTTTCCAATGTGTTTAGCACCGCTTCTCAGTAAAGTTACGACGCTCTTGAAAAGGCCTTTGAAAAAATTTCCTATCCCATGCTCACGTTGATAGGGAACACCGTGGTAGATCGAAGATATTCCTATTACAGCCTTGTTGTCGTAGTATCTTTGGTAGGGAAAGTTCATGTTGAGCAGCGTCGAAAATGAAGCTTCACGCACACTCTTTCAAACACGAATGGTAAAGGTTTACCAGTGTCGGTTCTTATATTTATTTCCAGGCTTTCAATTTCCCTTCTATGTAAGGGCACGTAATGCAACGGATCATAGATAACTGGGTTATGTATACCTTAGAGATAGTTTATGTTGTTGATATCGACGATACGTAAAAGCGGTGCCACAATATCACCCAAGGGCTGAGGACCGACGATATCCGTGTAGATGTACATTTGTAAGGGCAAGCCTAGTATAAGGTTGGCGGTGTACGTTGACTTTGGGACTTTGATCAGATTAGTCTGAAGATCGAAACCGAGCCGTAGACTTAGTTGAATTGATAGAGTCAGCAGCTTTATATTTGGGGAAGAAGAAGAAGAAACATAGTCTAATTTTTGTTGGGGTTTATGTGCTTGTGTACTCCGGAATTCCCTTTGAACGCCTATAATTCGTTTAGAGCTTTTATCAATTCATGGATAGTGCTGTAGTTTCCAGGACGGCTGTAATCATTGAATATTTGCTCCACGCCATTAGCGTCCACCCAGTAGTACCATAGAATATTTTGGCCCTCAAATACAGGGGTGAAAGAACACGGATATTGGAATTCGGTGAGAGCGACTTCCCACTGGCCTTCGGGTGTAAGACGGCAGTGTAGTTGCGTGGTGAAATACGCGACGGTATTTTTCAGGCAATATCCCGTAGAGCTGCCGCTCAGCAAAGTAATGTAAAACTGATCCTTCATGATAAGGTGCTGACGCAACCGGCAGGAATCCAAAAAATAAACTTTTCTGGGTAACCTTTCCACTGCACGTACATCTTATTTAAGGTGCCTTTACCCTTGACACTTAATATTTTATCAATTTTAAAAGTTTCGGGAAGACGTACGCTTTGCAATTTGGGTTCGTAAAACGTTCCCTCCAACTCCTCGCCTTCAAGATAGGTCAGCCTGTAGACGACTGGTTGTCGCAACACGACACTGCTGACTTTGAAAATTTCTTCGCTCCAATTGCTTTCGTAGCCCTTTTCAAACAGGTTTTTTGATTTGCTAATATGAAACGTGTCACTGACATTCATTATTGGCTTACCATACGAGTTTGGACGCCTTTTGCAGTACAGATTATCTTTGACTTGAAGCACATTGGTTTCTGAAACTTTTGCAGGCGTCATCTTGATACTAGAATGTTTTGCGACCTTGTAACCGTCAACTATATCTTGGAGGACGTCCACATACCGAAACGTGTTATTTTTGTTAAAGTAGCGCAATATGCACCTTTCAGAGTTGTATTAAATCGTTTTATGATGCTTGCCTTCACGTCCAGATTATGAGTGGTGTAGTTATGCACGCACAAATTTTCAGACTAGACGTGCCGTGAACTCTGTCCCCTTGTCCTTCTGTAAACTTAGAGTTTTTCTGCCACTTTGTATGTAAATGTCACGAAAGGCGTCCCTCCCGACGCTCCCCAACTTGGATTGAAGTGGCCTAGCCCAGGACATCTTGCTAAACACGTCGATGACGGCGAGCAAGTACACTAAACCGTCATTGTATTTTCCTAGACTTTGCACATCGTTGAGATCGGCTTGCCAGAGATCGTCAATGTTTGACACCACTTACTTGTTGCGTTGAAACTTTTTTTATACCCAGTTTGTGTAGAGTATAAGCGTCCTGCGCATGAAGCCATTCTCGTAATTTGTCGGGAACTTTCTTATACGCCTTCATGATCATCGCTGCCCCTGAAAACCCTGTAGGATGAGAAGGGTCGTAGTGGATGTCGGCTAAAGGGGCCATAAAGCTTGGAACAGATGCCTCTTCTTTTATTATACCATTTTCAGTTTATTCTTCTTAGGGCGTTGCGATGGTTTAAGTGGTTGGTATACTGGTGTCGGATCTCTAAAGGGCACCAAACTTTTCGGATTGATAATTAATTCTTTTGGAACGATTATATTTTTAAGTGACGTGAGAAACTCTAGCCACCCCGACGGCTCGCTGTGTCTTCTTGCTCTGACCAGATCGTTGACTAAATCCACAATATTGGATCTGCAGAGAGGGATATCGTAAATACTCACTTCCCCGTTTGAGTCTCAAGAAATACCAGCTCGAAAAATAATATGTTCCTGTATAAGTTCAGCTTTGTTACATGCCTGTACTGGTACAGTATTGAGTACAGCAAGGATCGGTAGTACAGACACTTCAGGAGGGGTTCTGGTGGTGGTTGTGTTTTCAGACGGTGGAGGGTGTTGACTAAAGTGCAGATAGCGCTGTAGCACTTGTTGGTATTAAGTCCATTTAGACTTGTCATCAAGTTTTGAAGCAAGGATTTTTTCCATTTTCTTGTCTAGCTTGGATTCCACAAGATTTGTGGCCGTTGCCACTTTTTGGTGGTGTTGCTCGTAACGGTGTAATGTTTCCGGGGACACCAATATCATCTTTTTAGTGTGTTCCATTATCTACTTGTTGAATAAGGAACCAAGGACACCGGTGATTAAAGGGGCTAAAAGTAAGGACAGGAACGATCCTCCTACCTGAACGAGTAGTCGTCTCTTCTTCTTCCAGCACTCTCCTTGTTAGACCAGCTTGCGTAACACCTGCGTGTGAGCACGTAACTTTGTCTTCTACGGATTTTTCAATGGCACCCGCCCTTTTATAGTGTTGTAGGCACACTCGTATTCAGAGACAATTAGTTTCTTGTTGGCCATTTTTAGCAAAGCGACACGTTGCTGCGGGTTCATGCGATGCTTCGCGCGTAGCAGAGGGGCTTCCTTCAGCACTTTGGGACTCATGGATATGAAATTATCTGTAAACGGGAAGTATCGATGGTTTTATAGCTTTTGCATGGTAGGTACACGCAACACCCGACATTTATGCGGGTTCTATATCTGAACCATTTGGGTGTACCTTGTTTGAAATCTAACTGTATATATATATATATATATATATACCCTTAGGGAGTACTTGTAGCATCAGCGTAGGCCTCTTGTAAAACAAATAGATTTTCAGGACAGAATTGACGTACAAATTGTTTAATCAGATCTTTATCCCTGGGATTTTCAAAAAGCACGATATAATGTGCGTTTAAGGAAGTGTCTCTTTGGCCCTTGCCCTGGTGGAATATATTTTGTGTAAGGTACGTGACACTAATATTTTGATGGTGGCGTCTTTTGGTGAAAAGTTCGGAGACCACTTTGCTGGCTTAACGAATAAGGTCGTCCAGGATAATCAGCTGTAGAGAGTCATTACAGGGTTCATTCATTTCCAGCAAGCCCATACAGAATATGATGTGAGGAATTGACTCGTCTTGTTTAAGTCCCAGTTGCCATAAAGCATAATACCAGGTGATTTTATCAAATATAATGTCAAAAATTGTGTTCAAGTGACAGATAAAGTCGGCTACAAAATGTGACCTTCCACAGCCGAAAGGGCCACTGATGATGGCTGAAAATGGATGTTTCAACTTGTCCAAATTGTTTGACAATGAACTTATAAGCTATATGAGCTTGTATTTATAGGATAGGAAGGTGTAGACGTTAAAACACAAACAATTTTTTTTACAAATATAGCTCACACCGTGAAATGTGTACTTGGAATATTTATTTATACAAATAAAGGTTTTACACATATATCTTGCACCATGCAAAGTAGAAATGGAATATTTATTTACACAAATAAAAGATTATACAAATATATCTCACGCCATGAAAAGTAAACTTGTAATATTTATTTACATACAAATATATTTCACACCCTCAGAAGTATACTTAGAATATTTATTTGCACACAAATAAACGTATTAGAAATTTGGCTCACGCAATGAAAAGTATACTTTGAATATTTATATACAAAAACGATAGTTATAGAATATATCTTAGACCTTTAAGTAAATTATACATGTATAGGTGTAGAGGAAAATATATTAAATTTCTTGAGCTCGTAGAGGGAATAGTGGCCTGGTTATTAATTTACAAAGTCCAAGTTAAAAAGTATTTTATTATATATAAACAGAGTTAGATGCTTTCAATTTAAAATATATACAAGAATATAAAATTGACTAGAATTAAAATATATAAAAACAACTAATTATATTGACTAGAAATAATTAGGTAGATAAAGGATTGTACTGGCAGATAGAAAATATATAAAAGTATCCTGAGTGACTAAAATAAATCAATAAAAATTATGCGTGTTTTCGTGCAAACAAAATTGAAACCTTCTCAAATCTTTTAAAAATGGTATGTCAGTGAAACTGTCTAGAGTGAGAGAAAAAAGTTAATATTCAGCCCGTCTAAATTATAACCTTTTAGTCGTGGTGAGTGCGTTTACAAGGGCTCTGATACCCAAACGGCAACGTATTATAAGCATCGGTTATCCGACGTTTGGTGTACAGGGGCCGGTAGACTTTAGTCTGCGAAATGGTACATACAGTTTCAAGACCCTTTCTTACAAATTTGTGCGGTATCTGTATGTATCTTTCCACAGCCTGTTTAGTGACCATCGCTTTCAAAACGTCAAAATTAACGTCGTTTCGGTGGCCGTAGTCTATGGTGATCACACGAACCTTGCACACCGTTTTTGTTTTGGCAGGATCGCCACCATCACAAACTCGGTACGCGTAATTCTTGGGACCATCAGATACAAAGGCGCTAATGTAGCTTCCCGGACTGTAATCATGAAAATCGTCAGTGAGGTCAACTAAAAAGTCTCCGGTCGGTGGGCTCAAATCGCCGGGTCGTTCTGTGAATAGAACGCTATCTGTATCATGATACAAAACGTGGTCCCCCAATTTCTCAAATAAGCTGTATAAATGCATCCTAGCAGCAACATAGCAGTGGTGTAGTATGCCACCGCTACACTCGTGTTAGGGTTAGGGTGCAAAGCGTCACGTGCATCCTTGTAATTGAGAAACATAACCTCATACTTTAAATCAATGACGCTGTCCATGGTGATGTACGGATCCGTCAGGTGCTTGTGGATTCCCTGATATTCGTTAACAATGACTATGTGTGGTAAATCGGGTCGTTGCCCAGACTTTCCCCATAACGAATTTAAAAAGAGTTTAGCCAGAGTGTGGAGACCAGAGTTTTTCAAACATAGCCAAAATCGAGTTTTATTTTATCCCTTCCCTTTCCTCAAAATTTTGAATATAAGCTAACTTCTCATATAGTGAGGTACACCACTTTGGCCATCCGCTGGCTTCTTGTCTAATTTTCAAAAATGTATCAATGTACCCGTTAAACAAACCGAGAGAACGTGTCTGACGATCTTAAACAGATACACTGTACTCCCACATATCGTGTACTGCTTCAAAGGTGTAGCCTTTCTCAAAGACTTTCCGCGTCTCGTCAATCACCCAGATGCCTGTCAACCAGCGATCTTTTTTGTCGTTGTGCTCACCAGTGCCTTGGTTTTTCTCCTCCCTAAATATCCTGCACAAGATAAACATTAACTTGTCGTGCATCCGTGTATGCAATACGGACATAAATAAATCACAAGGAGGCGTACCGGGGACATTGTCTATGCCTTCTACTTGCTCTATAGACGTACAATTTGGTTCCAAGCTAATTTTGGGGTGTCCAATTGGACATTTTTTGTACTTGCAAACGTAAGGATACAATGAACACACATCCAATTACTTGATCTTTTCTCCACAAGAAAAGTCTGTTTCGTGGAACAATTTGATACCATTTGTACGCACGCCATAGAATGCGTCCTTGGGACTGAGGGGCTCCTTGCTGTACACGTCATGCTGGAATACAAATGTTTTCAAGTACTTGTCTGTGCGTTTCATCGTATTAAACGTACACTCCCACATCTCTACGACTGTGTATCCGGCATTCTTAAACTTTTCCACGCACGTCATGGTCGCTTCATAGCAAGTCTACATGATTTCGTGGCGACATCCACTGCAAGCCGCCTTAGGGTTGCACTTTTTGCACGTGGATTTGTTTTTGTGTACTTTTTTGTGATGAAAGCCACACGGAACTCACGGCAAAATTACTTGCATTTAAATGCGGCTGTCATGGATGTTGTGACGTCAAAATTATTTGCGTATGGTTGTGAAAATACAAATCAAGGTAACCCTTATAGGAATGTTTGAGAGGGGTAGGCCCCTCATATAGGATCTGCTTCCCCCGACGTTCCCTGAACACAGTGATTTTGTATTTGGAGAGGTATTTTTGAAATGGTTTGAGTTCGGTGAGCCCACCACCGACGTTCCCTGAACACAGGGATTTTGTATTCGGAGAGGTATTTTTGAAATTGTTTCAGTTCGGTGAGCCCACTACCTTTCATAAGATTCACACAGGCATCATGGCATAATTCTTCTGCTTTGTAATTTTGAATATTGTGGCCCTCCTTTATGTGCTTGTAGGTATTCATGTCCATGCATCCTGGTTCTCTTTTATAGTCACACCCAGTCTTGGCGACAACCAATGCACGGGCAAGGCAAAGTGTATCGTCGCCATTTGGAATCGTAATGATTCCTTGATTTCTTCATCTGTATGTGGTAGCCGGGGAGAGTTTATCAAAATAACATGCACTCCCGCGAGGCTCCTTAAAATGTCTTATTTTAACATACAATGGTGCCTTACTTAAGAACAAATTAATCTGCAACACGCGTATTACTTTATCGAGCATGGTTCGAGCGTCTAATGGATCCGCCCTCTTAATGAGATGTATACATGAGTCAACATCGTGTCCGTTCTATTCAAAAGTAAGCCTACATGATCATCGGCTGCCAATTGAGCAAACCAGTAGTTTGCTCTTCAAACCAGCTTAATGCATCACGATCGCTTACTGGAGCACCAAGAAGGATGGTAACTTCTCTACCAGTATAAAAGAAACTCCTTAATTATTTTATTCTCTCCTCGACGATTCTAAGAGAGATACCATTTGACAATGCTCCACCAACCTTATTTACTGGGCCACTAATTTCCATCTGTGGTGCTGATGACGGCACCACCACCGCCATATCTACGCCTTGAAGGGGGGCGGTATTTCCCACCAGCCTCACCCCAACACCACCGGCTTGGGGGAAAGCACTTCCGCTACCTGGATGTGTCAAAGCTCTTGCTGGTTAATTGGGGCTGCGAAGGACCCTATTTTTAACAATGCAATTCAGTAAATCAAACCTTGTACTGCACATAGCTTGCTAGGCAGTCGCTCTCCCGACCCAATAAGGGATGGGAAAAACATATTACTGTTGCAAAGTTGAATTATTAGATTAATTGTTAGTTCCATCCAGTTTTCATTTCATTGTTGCCAAGATCCACTTCCGTTGCCACATGGTCTAAGGCGTCTCACTCGCAACAGACTTTTCTGCTGATGACAGAGATCAGTTGGAAGGTCTTTCCTTTAAAATATGTACTATACCTCACGCAAATGCGGGTACGCTTACGTTTAATTAAACCTTCCTCATCCATACCACACTAGCGTGACTAATACTTATGCGAACTACCTGCTTAGGTAGTAGGATATGGTGCTAAAACATGCTGCCAAGATGGCTTATAAACCTTACTAGGCTAGAGGGCCATTATTTAATAGTGAATGAGAGCTCGGTAAGCAATCCGCCATTGCCTCATCCATTTGTATCCAGCAACTAGCCTTGGTGGATTGTAGCGGTGAGAGCATCTTTAATACATTACCACAAGCAGCTCTTAATATACATGACAAATGATTGTGAATCCTTACATTTTATTATATTAATCCGTTCAAGCCACTAGATCAACCATATTTGGTCAAATTCATTATAGTTGATTCTGTCCTGGCACGCGACAGTGAATAAAACTCACAGCGTCCATACAGCAACCATACAAGGCCATGCACTTTGAAAACAACTTAAGGTCACATTCAAATCAACCAGGGTTTATTTTCTCCAGCAATTATCCCCTACAATTTGGTTGAATGTGAAATTCTTGTACACTATGAATGTGTCATACAAACTTCTCGATCAGTTCAACCGTCGTAAGAACTCGCAGTTAGACATACAGAAGTTCACACATCAACAATACACAATATAATGATATACCTGGTCAGGCGACTCAGATGGGGCAAAGTACGTCAAAATATTGATCTAAGAGACCCATGTTCATTTTAGTCTTTGACAAAGAGGATTAAGAACAGTGTTCTGTGGAGTTCCTATAATACAGTCCCATTTCCGTAGAAAATGCTTTTTATAAAATACTAATATATTATTTTATGATTAATATTGATAGCATTTTACTGTATTATTAATTTTGTTTTGTATGTGTTGATTACATAATATATCAAAAGTCACAGTTGCAGATTAAAATATTACTTGACGTATGAATATGTAAACACTTTTCTAGCTGTCAGGTGTGGTTCTTTCTATACAAATTTGATCGTAAGTGAAGACAGGTCGTCATTGACAGGCAGCCTGTCACTACAGA
This sequence comes from Timema monikensis, assembly GCA_902151445.1. Classification (NCBI taxonomy): domain Eukaryota; kingdom Metazoa; phylum Arthropoda; class Insecta; order Phasmatodea; family Timematidae; genus Timema; species Timema monikensis. Next base: position 15,784 of record CABFVZ010005496.1, on the reverse strand, counting down.
GCGTTCAGGAAGAATAAGATAAGAAGATGGGATTGCCAAACCCTGAGGCTTGCTACTGTTCACACACATCGAGTTCTGACCCAAACCCGATAAATGATTTTTCCCTAAATGTTATTTGGAGACGGCCTCCTTTAAAATTTTGGAAAATTATATTATTTTATAAGCTATTTGGAGTAGTCCTCTATCAGTTTTTTTTTTTAATTGAATGCATCAATAAGTCAGTTGGAGTTTTATTTACAGCCATCTTTCAGATTCAGATTCGAAAAGAGGGATTCATCCCAGGGGGAGGCAAATTCATTCCAAGGGAAGGTAAATAATTGTTTCCAAGGAAGCCAATACACCCCTGCTGTGCCCCCGGTTCCACAACCACTAATTTGGGGAGACTTTTGCCCGCGTATAATGTTTCCTATCCAGTTTTTAGGGAGGCGCTCGTACATTCCTTTACAATCATCCTCACCAACTTGTCTGCATGTATTAGTTAGTATAGATGTATATAGGAGAGCCCTAAATGTCAGTAAGACAAACACCTCCATTCGTCTTGAGGGAAGATGGGAAACAATGGTTTTGAAAAAACCACCTAGCCCTACACTTCATAGTAAGGTGTTCTAACGACACACCTGAACTTTGCAGACTTAATATCTATACCCGAACTTTCTTAATAATGGACAGTTCTTACGTCCAGACAAAGCTACCAGATGTACTTTAACGTTATCATATTGTAACGAGAGTAGAGTCCAGTGGCGGCTCGTAGCTAAGATTAGTGGGGGTGCTGCTCCAGAAAATGTTTAGCCTTTGTTTTAAAATTGTGTAAAAGGGAAAAAACATGTTTGAAAAGAAAATTTATTCAGGAACTTGATAAAAACTTAACAAAAAAGAACAAACATTTTTACTTACTTTAACTTAAATTGTTATCGTTCAAGCTTGATCTATTCATTTAAAATTGAAATCCATTCTTCTTGTTTTAATTTGCGCAAAAAGTTCATTAATTTGTTCCTTGATCTCTGGACGACAATTGAGGAAATTTTTCTCCATTGAAAGTACTTCAAGCGCATTTAGTCTTTCTGTTAAATAAACTAAACTAAAAAATAATGAATCAAATAGAATAGTTGATAGTAGAATAATAATCTAATTCTAATCTCTTCTCCACTTTATCACATTCTGGAATATGGTACACGGTTTTTAAGCACAACACACGCTGAGTAAAAAAAACTTCCTTATACCATCACGCCAGAGCCTGCACTGCGAGAGCAACAGTGCTCTCTCTACCTGGCAGTCCCACCATCCTCACCACCCCCTCTTATGTGCGTATGCGCACAACAGTCAAACACCACGTCGCTGGCACTGTGAAGCGCACAGTTCCATACAAAGATTTTCTTATCTTTTTCATAAATTGGGGGATGGCTACTGAAGTACTGACACTAAGCTTAAGGAATATATATATTGTACTACAAAAATAAATAAAGAATTAAAGAAAAAAGGACTCTTTATATAAAATATTATCGATAAAATCAATTGGAAATAGGGGGTGCTGGAGTTCCACAGTGCCTATACACGAGCCGACACTGGTAGAGTCTGAAAGCGAGACCAGTGTTTCTCTCTGTCTGCTGCGCTCTCTGTCCTATCTCTCTCCTTGTTTAGCAGGCAGGATGACGTCAGTTTCTTGGACAGGGAATTTAAATTGTACCGTGAACGAACATTATAAAAAACTGATATTTGGATAGTAAAATAGTTGTTTAGTATTTTTATTAATAAGCTGTTTACTTGATTTAATGTAATTCTATTCATTGTGTTTTAATTGGTGTTTAATTAGCAACGTACCCCAATATCCTCAAAAGAACGGCCCGTGGACCATCAGGTTGCGCGCGAGGCTCCCGTTACAATACGTAAAGTCTTTGCATCGGTCACTTTTGAAAGACAATAGCTATAAAATAGCACTAACAAACAATGTTATGGTTTCCATACTGATTGCAGAATATATGTATTATTTTCTAAAATGTCATTCGTAGGAAATTCAAGGTATGCCTGGACCATGATATAGTTGAAAAGTGATGTTTCACCCACTCAGTCCTGATATTCAACTACCAACCCACACACCATGAATTTGTAATACATGTAGGTAATAGAACGCACCACGACACTCTCTAGTCTCTTTTGGATGTTACCTAGAGGCGAGCTAAGACCCCTATCTATATCTGTAGTCCAACACTTGACAAACTGTGGTCCGTACCTCCCGTGGTCTCCTTTACAGTTATCTCAGGCTCCATGAAGTATTCTCAGAATATTATTTAGTGGTTTCATACGCTATAAAATGGCATCAGTAACTAGAATTCGGAATTTCTTCAATTCGGAATATGGACATTTGGCAGTGTCTGCAAATTGTCTTAAAAAGAGAAACAAAAATTTATAAAAATTTCAACAAACCATACTTTTAAAAATAATCCGTAAATTTGGGATTGCAATATCCGTGAAATGCCCTGGAATAAGGAACCAAATTTTGAAATTTTGTATATGTTTTGTTAAGCATAGCCTTATGAGCAAACTATTTCATTGTATACAGCTACAAAGACTTAATTTAGAAACTATCTAAACATAGAAGATGATCTGTACTTACAGCTGACAACCATAATTCCAAATATTGAACCACTTTGTGTTCAACCTAAGCATTAATTAATAAATATATACTCATTTAAATTTTTGCCATTTTAAAGTGAAACATTTTATACAAATAAATAGATGTGAAATTTATTTTTTCTTTTAATATCTATTAAAGTCTTAATTTCCAAGAGCCTTGTAAAATCAAAATGTCAATATTGCATGTTAATAACATTTTATGAGGGTTCTGGAATGTATTTTTAATGGTGTAAGCACTCGTTTGGTTTAAAAAGTTTAGTAGCCCCTGGAGTAGTCGATCCCTCTACTCACTAGGTGAAACAGGAGAAAAGCTTTTAATCGAGTAGTTCCGGAAATGTGTTGAATTATTTATGTTTGAAGTTTTGTTGTTAGAAAAAGAGTTCAATTAATCCACACGCTCTAATATCCGGTGGTCTAAACGTGGCCCGTATTAATCAAACGGTGTGAGTTCGTGTCCCGACCAACTACCGGGTAAAACTGGTTACCGTCAGCACATGCAAAGGAGAGGAAGTCTTTACGGGATCACACATCTCAGCCGGTAATTTAAAACCAACTACGTTTCACCTATAAATTAAAGTAATAAAAACACATATTATAGCCCCCGTCATTATATTAAACATAAATGTTTACTCGTGTCGTTCATGTCCTGGTCCCCGATAACAAAGTGACCCGGTTGGCATCCAATCACGACCGTTTTATTTGCAGATTTCACTTGTAGTTCCAAGGTAAATCAGGTAAATAATGGTGGCAAATAAATGGAGAGTGGTTCCTTCAACGTCGCCAAGTATAAGAGTGAGTACAGTCCAATTTTAATAGGAAGGGGCTTTTCGGCAATACAAAATACTGTTTTGCTGCCAAATTTATAACAATTCACTGTTTTATTAGTGTTGTTTTATAGGTATTGATAACATGTATCAAAAGTATCAGTTGTATATAACATGACTTGACGTTTGAGCCCATGAAAGTAGATTTAGTAACCTTTCTAGCTGTCAGATTAGGTTCTTCCTATGGAAAATGGACTTTCCTCGTCATTTTATTGTCAAGAGTATCATTTGAACGTAGTTTTGGAGCTATCTCGACTGCTGTCCCTGTTAATAATGTCCTCTCAGTGATTGTTACGCTAAACTGCTCGTGGTCTGAGCGTCAAGGCGCTAGACTGAGCATGTCAATGGTTGCATGTTTTCTATTTAAATTATTTGTGAATACGAGTGCGTGGAAATGTATGATTATAAAATAGTAGCGTTTACATTTTGATGAAACATAAAACCATAGTTAATGAGAATCAAACCACAATTGTCGATATCCTTAGTGGTGGTAGTGTGGTTCAAGACGTTAGTGGGGAAGTTGGAGTCCGAATCCCAGCTGGTTGCATTAGGTATGGTTTTACACCTGTGATTCATTACCGTACGTTGCTCGTACACCTCTTTAATGTAGGTGCACTGTTTCAAAAAACACCCTCCTCCTCCTTAACCCATAGAATGAGTTGTTAGACATGTGAAAAGTTATAATAGTATTTGTTTCTAATCTTTTCTAAGACGTTTTCTTGGGTCAGAAAGACTATTAAATTAATGTGAGGAGCTGATTATTAATAGGAATCCTCAACAGAGAGTGCACAATCCTCAACAGAGAGTGCACAATCCTCAACAGAGAGTGCACAATCCTCAAGAGAGAGTGCACAATCCTCAACAGAGAGTGCACAACCCTCAAGAGAGAATGCACAATCCTCAAGAGAGTGCACAATCCTCAACAGAGAGTGCACAATCCTCAACAGAGAGTGCACAATCCTCAACAGAGAGTGCACAATCCTCAAGAGAGAGTGCACAATCCTCAACAGAGAGTGCACAACCCTCAAGAGAGAATGCACAATCCTCAAGAGAGTGCACATATCCTCAACAGAGAGTGCACAATCCTCAACAGAGAGTGCACAATCCTCAAGAGAGAGTGCACAATCCTCAACAGAGAGTGCACAATCCCACTTTCATAGGAAGCTCCTCTACACTAACACAATACAAACATGCACTTTTTGAAGACATCATCCATATCATTTTCCTATAGGCCTATGTTTAGTGTTATTCTATAGGCATGTGATGTCTGATAATTGACGTATGAATACGTGAAAACATATCTAGCAGCTTTTATAACTGTTAGATTGGCTCTTCCAATGAAAACTGGACTAGGCCTATAGTTATACTTATCTTGGTGAAATTTGATTCACCAAACAGATGAATATGTGAAATTCTCAAAAATTAGAACGAGGAAAAACTAATGGTGAGAGAGTACATTGGTGTTAAATTAGTTTCACAGTTTAAAATATCGCACCATAGCTCATAATTAGCTTCCCTTTTAATGCACTGTAAATGGTAGATTTGAGCTGTATTTTGTTGTTTATCTTACTTTCTACCTGGCTCTATTGTTCATTTTGATACATGCACATGTCGTATGGTAATCCGTTAATGGAAAAGAGATAGTTATAGAACATGTACCCGCATTTACGTGTAAGGAAAGTGGTAAACCATTTATAAAAACATTTAAGTACCCTCGGCTGTGATCCGAATTGTCATTAGCACATCGGACTAGCCTGTACGAAATGACTTCCATGTCGATGTGCTCATTGTATTTTAAAATATACCTACTCTATATTTAGTAGTTGTTAACTTTAATGGTTTTTAAAAGCATCTAAATTATTTAAACCACTAAATGCACTTGTTCTTAAATAACAAATAGCTATTTTAACAGTTATATTTTTATAATTTGCCATGGTAATAACCAAATAAAATTAAGGCAAACTATTTAAAACAATTACTATATTATTTTTATATTTTAACCCTCCTCGGTGGCGTAGTTGGCTAACGCGCTAGGTTCGTGTTGAGCTAGACTGCCAAGCATGGGGTTATTGAGGTTCAAAATTCGGCTGGGTAAATTGG
>CABFVZ010005495.1:0-30386 GCA_902151445.1 Timema monikensis | reverse complement strand
CACAATCACCCTACCATTACACATTAGCGTAAGTGCGTATAACCCGAACGGGTAGTAAGACGCGGTGCTAATAATAATAATACTAATTCATCAAATAGGATGAGGCAGCAACACTAGGCAATATAAATAAAAGGAAGTAATTAAATCTAATTACAAATTTATAATACATAGCTCTATTCAAACCTGCTGACTGTGAGGTTTCCAACTACAATATAAAGAACTAAACCACACAAATTTAGTCCTAGTTTAAAGAGCTACAAGAACATGAGCTAGCTAGCGTGAGTTAACTCCATAAAGAGCTAGACATTAAAAAGTTGTAATCTCCTATAAGATAAACTATTATTTTACAACTAGTAAAAGGCGAACTACCAGAAATCTAGGCGCTACAGATACTACGGCCGGTCAATTCCTAATTAGTACTGACGGAGAAATCAATAGTGTATATATTCTGCTATCATGTAAAGGGGACAATAAAACTAGACAAAATAGTGATCATCTTTGACTAACATTAAAGGCGCTACAAGGAGGCCTACACAACAGAAAAAAAACCGCGAGCCACTATTGTGGACAAGTAGCACTTCCACAGGTTGAGTACCGCATTCCGGTATACAGTTAGACACATCAGAGACACGTGTCAGATACAGACCCAGTTAGGTTGTGAAACAAAGCAATAGATAACCTGGTATTCTCCATTATTTAATTATATTCTTTAAACTAGCCGCAGTATGGTCATATAGTCTAAGGAGCCTAATCTTGACCCTTATATTTGTGACTAAGTCTAATAGACATAGAAAAATAGAGAATATAGCTCACTATTATAAACTATGCCTTATGGGCATATGAAAACAAGTCAGCAGTACTGACATACATAAACTAAGTCATATGGACATAGAACAATAAAGCTCAAACTCTACGATAAGTTACATTATCTCTCAATACTTATAGTATCCACCGTAACTTCCTCTGCGGCGAGGAGGTGACACAGACGCCTCAACCCTCGTGGTCTTCAGTACGTAGTATTAGCAGATGTTCGTGAATATGTTCCTGCGACGAGTGGTTGCAATTGAATAGATATTACGTGAACCGAGGACAGGTCGTTATATACAAGCGGGACTGATGCAATTGGACAGGGTCATCTCCCAGTACAAAGGGACGTGGTAATCTTCCAACATCACGCCACCCGACCACTAGCCCTCACCAACGGTTGTTGAGAGCACCCCAAAGGAAGCCTCTCTCACTTGCTCTTCATCTGGCCCAGCTGTTAGATGTTTGTGTGTTGGTCTTCCTAGTCGAGGTGTCTCGTTCGCTGGGGCATTTGTGATGTCGCAGTGAGTCTATCACTGCCACACATTATTAGAACTTATTAGATCAGTTAGTAATAGTTTTAAACCTATTATAAGGCTTCATTGAGTGTAGGGGCTAGAATGTATTTAACACGTTACACATTGGGAGCATGATTGCGGAAACAAAGGAGGCTACATATGTTCTGTCGCGTTATAAGACCTTAGATTAAAGTATGAGGAGGTTAGAATAAACTAGTACGTGAAGGAACACTGCGAGAGGAAGAGAGGGTTGTGATACACACGCTCGAAAAGGCTCACTATCCCCTTGTAATAAACTAACAAGGAGTCAATAACACTATCCATTGAATTGCCACAAGGGACGCCAATCAGGGAGCTATAAGCGAGGCTGTCTCCAGTCACAGACAGTGACGCCAATCAGCGACTCAAGTACCTCAAGGACCTCCCTCAGCTTACAATCACGACCGGAAGATATCTCGAGTGTCTCCTAGACTAGTGACGTCATTCACAAGAAGCCGAGAGCCACTTGGCTCGCTTGCCAACTAACGACATTCGTCATAGCCTAGATGCTTGTGCGTAGGAAAATAAACACACAAACGTGCCAATCTATTAAACCTCTATGTCCAGTGGCAGCAGTGCAAAGTGTGAACTGTGTTCTTCTTTTCCTTTCCTGTTTATTCCCTATTGCAAATTTGGGCATGGTAAGTGCCTCTCAGCTTTCTTCATTGGGGCAGTGGCGTATGACGCAGTAAATACGAACAATATTTTCGTTGTTTTTTTCTAAGTGTGACATGAATGGTCATTTCCCTGACCTTTTTAAGGCTTCCCTGACTTTCCAGATCGTAGGAACCCTGAGTTATGTCGAGGTAGCAGAGCCACTTTCAAATACTAGCTACGTACGGTTTGAGGACAAGTTGAGAGGCTTTTCCTAGAACATGTCTTATATTGGTCTAGTTGACATATCACCTATTAACATAGCTATCCTTTTGAATTAGAACAACCCTCCAGTACCGTCTGCTTTGTGGGTCCCTAAACTATACCCAAGGAAATGCGGGTACATCCATTACACATTCATCCTTATCATAGCCTATTATTTTTAAATATATGGGTAGCCCGAACGACATGGGGCAGGTAATAAAACCAAAACACAACATTAACTATAAACGTGGTTCCCTAACACAAATAAATATTATCCAAGTGGAACCCTGAGGCCATTCCAGGTCTCAACCCCTTGACCTTTATTGCGAGAGCTGCTGTATATTGCAGTGTCAAGGTGACCGGCTTCACTTCAAACCTAGCAAATACAACCAAGAATATGCCCGAATAAGTTCCGGGAAACAGCCTTGGCGTGCTCTATAGGCATAGTTATAGTAATGTTTTTAATATACATACATTACACTATAATAAGTGTTTTGTAAGAACCAAACTAAATGGTTTAACTTTGGGAAATGCAAAGGCTCAAGTTTCATAATAAAACGTATACCCTAGGTAATATTTTACAATATCAGATACTGGGATGATATTTTTCACTCTCTCTTTATTAATAGTAAACTAGTTAATGATGTGCGTTTGTAATTAAAAATAGTTTCAATTAAACCTTTACTCCATTTAAATGTTAAAATGAAAACAATTTGCTCTAGAATTCCCTTAATCAGCGCAGATATAGACATTTAAACAGAGCTATGAATTTATACTTTTCATAAAATAATTTTATTATTAACTAACTAACTCTCTGGCCTTTAGGAACGCTAAAGTTCAAGACGGACCGAAAGTAAGCTGTACATTCAACCCTAGCTTGAAAAACCCCCATCAAATATATTTCCTATCGAAATCTAAGTCTTGTACCTCCAGGTTTTCCAACTAAAAATGTTCTGTGCATGAATGTCATCGTCCACATGAACCCCACACTTCGTCCTCTGTGTTTAGACTATTCTTGATTTGTTTGGGAATGAATACAAGTAATAATAAATATGTATGTCTTCAAAAACTATTCTATTGTATTATGGGTGGATACTAAAATAATTTAAGATAAAATTATACCCAGATGAAAATAGAAATAAACGATAAAGTATATTTTAAATACACACATAATTATAATAGTCACGCTATGCCTAGTGACGAAATATCGCTGCCATATTATTGAAATGTCGGTTGTGTTACGTCTGAGCTGGGAAAATACAGCCGGGAATTTCCATATCATCGGCTGATCCTCCCATTATTATAACCAGTTTATACTTCTCGTACGAATACATAATTAGATCGTGTTACTAAACAATCCCTGAGCCTCATTGTTCTAAATGACCCACCAGGGTGTACAACCCACCACTCCACCCTAAGATATTGAGGGTCACCTTCTAGTCCAGAGGCCTCCATTCAACAATCCAAACTTAAGGCAGAATATTTGGATGTATGGCTCATTGATAGAATATTTTCGTGCTAAACCAAAGGTCTTGAATTCGATACCCTGTTTAGGTATAATTTTTCATTGTATATTTAAATGGACAATATTTATTTTTATTATTTTAAAATTAAATAAATTATATAAGGTATTTGTGGAGAAAAACTAAAAATCTAACGTTTAAAAAAATTAACTCAGATATGTTATTAATTAAAAGAACATATTCCAGTATTATACCAATGGAGATACGTGTTAATCATGTTTCATTTATTGGGGGCTCAATAGTTAAATAATCTTCAAAATGTGTTCAAATAACCCACCATTTATCTCATGATACGTAACTAAACACGGGTCTGTAGATGTGTGGTTGGTTTGTAACAAGCCCCTGTGACGAGGCAACACATCACACACAGCAGTGGATCGGGAAACTGTGTACACCTATGTTTTGTTTACTCTGAAAGGCAGGTCATGTGATTACAGTTAACTCATCCGCAGGAACAGAAACGCATCAAAATTAAGATATGGTTTCCGTATTTATGAACATGTGTGATTGGATTTTTTTTTAAAAAAGCCTCTGGTAATGCCATATATTCTCCAAGCAAACTAGAGGATATTCTCCAAGCAAACTAGAGGATATTCTTTAATCAAACAATGTGGGGAATGCCAGGTCTCCGCCGTGGTTCGGATTCCACGTTAAACTGTAGGTCCTTCATTTCATCTCACAATCACCCTTCCATTACACATTAGCGTAAGTGCGTATAACCCGAATGGGTAGTAAGACGCGGTGCTAATAATCAATCAATTTAATCAAACAAGAGGAAAAGATTAAAAAGCGGCAAATAATAGTGAGCATAAACTGGAAGATATATACAAAAACAAATATTTTTTTGCGGAAGTGCAAAGTGATTGTGGCGTGTTCCCGCGATACTACAGCGTTTATAATAAATAATACGTGGTACGAGCAGAAAAAATAAGGCTATTGCTGACAGCTGATAAGATAGTTGCTACAAAAAGAAGAGAGAAGCAGATGGGAAAATAATGATATCCAACGCCAGAGGATATCAAGAATACGGTTAATGGAAGTCAATGAATGTCAATCTCGTTAGTATTTCTCCTAGAAAAGATTATTCCATCATCTGAGGTCAAACAAGTTGCAATTACACGCATAACGGCCAAAACTAGGAAAACTTCTTCTTGTGCTGTGTGTTGGAATTGAAACGGACAGTGTATTTTGATCTAAATTGCTGATCAAAGATGTGGTTTTCTGTCAGCTACGACAATGTGACAAAATTCAAGCATTCAGTGGTAGTTTTTTATGATAAAACGCATCCTTTGGCAAACTTTTTCTCTGTAACGATCACACAGCGAGCAGAAGACAATGTTGACCATAATGTGTGAACACTAGATGGAAAAGGAACGTTCCGCAGGATCCACATCAACTTGTCTCCAGAAAGTGTGTTTACCACTACGTCGTCTGACTGTAAAATCATCAGCGAAGGTGTACCAAACATTCCACTTGAAGAAGCTGAACTTGAACTCAGCTTTTTTCACACGTTGCCATCTGCACTGAACTTCCAATTAGTGTGAGTGTGGGTGGCATGTTTGCTTCATTCAGAGCTAATTGGTAAGGACTACTCCATGATTTATAAACAGAACAGGATGAAAGTAACAGTGGTGTACGATTTCTGCATGACTTTGATATCATAAAACTCAAGGGAATAAAGATACCGACATACTTTTGATGCTTTTTTACCATCTGAAACCACAAATGGCGAATGTTTTCCTTCAATTTTATAATTCAAAACACAAGGTTAAACTTGTATTGCATATTCCTCACGTTCGTGAACACATTGAGAAAGAGTTTGCACAAAAAATCTTATTCCTCTATTCAATGAGTGGATCTGACACTAATTCTGCCATTTTTAGCCAAGTGTTCTTAGAACGTGTGCGGCATCACCGTAATATAATCAGACATAGAAGGAGATTGGTGGCCGTGGCCAAAGGTCATTGTTAAGATTGTACCGTGGAAATGAAAATAACACTTTGTCCTATCTCCGATACAAGGCGCTCGGCAGCCACTAGGTGATCCCTGCCGCAAAAACTCCCACCAACAGAAAGAGCAGCGGTCCTCCACAGCCTGCGAGCTTATCATCAGATAGCAGCTTGGAGGAAGGAAGATATTTAGATCCAATTAGTTGGGGATGGAAACAAACAAAGAATGAATTAATTACTTCAATCATGACTGATGGCCAACAAAGATGCACCTATGTGCAAATTTCTCTGCACGTTCAAGAAACATGGTGTACAATATGTAGCTGCTGTGGAAACTACACGTTCAAGAAACGTGGTGTAAAAATATGTAGCTTATTGTGGAAACTGCACGTTCAAGAGTTTGATAACAAAGAGGTCTTGTTAGTGGATTGCTCAGATGATGATGATGATGATAGTAAAAGTTATGCTGAAAGTTTGGTGACAGGGTAAATATAGATTTCTTTACCAGGATGAATAAAATGACTGGGACAGCACTACATCACAGCTGGTCAGGAACAAAGTGAGACCTCCCATAATATAGTCAGCACAACACTACATTACAGCTGGTCAGGAACAAAGTGAGACCTCCCATAATATAGTCAGCACAACACTACATTACAGCTGGTCAGGAACAAAGCGAGACCTCCCATAATATAGTCAGCACAACACTACATTACAGCTGGTCAGGAACAAAGCGAGACCTCCCATAATATAGTCAGCACAACACTACATTACAGCTGGTCAGGAACAAAGCGAGACCTCCCATAATATAGTCAGCACAACACTACATTACAGCTGGTCAGGAACAAAGCGAGACCTCCCATAATATAGTCAGCACAACACTACATTACAGCTGGTCAGGAACAAAGCGAGACCTCCCATAATATAGTCAGCACAACACTACATTACAGCTGGTCAGGAACAAAGCGAGACCTCCCATAATATAGTCAGCACAACACTACATTACAGCTGGTCAGGAACAAAGCGAGACCTCCCATAATATAGTCAGCACAACACTACATTACAGCTGGTCAGGAACAAAGCGAGACCTCCCATAATATAGTCAGCACAACACTACATTACAGCTGGTCAGGAACAAAGCGAGACCTCCCATAATATAGTCAGCACAACACTACATTACAGCTGGTCAGGAACAAAGCGAGACCTCCCATAATATAGTCAGCACAACACTACATTACAGCTGGTCAGGAACAAAGCGAGACCTCCCATAATATAGTCAGCACAACACAACATCACAGCTGGTCAGGAACAAAGCGAGACCTCCCATAATATAGTCAGCACAACACTACATCACAGCTGGTCAGGAACAAAGCGAGACCTCCCATAATATAGTCAGCACTACATTACATGTAGTAATTGAACATTAATTGGAATTAGAGTAATTATGGTAAAAGCAATAAGGAAACCTAAATGAAATTTTCCCCGGTTTATGTAAGAGAGCTCCATTAGAAGAGCTCTCTGTTAGTTTGGAGCGTGATAGTTACCAGGGCTTGTGTCTGCCCTCAAAGGGGCTTCTGGGGATCCTGAGCCATGTCAAGACCAACACTGTATCCTCATACAGCCTAGATACAGTCGAGCAGCCTTGCTGGAGAATAATGTGTACTGAGACCACGAGTGACAGCTGTATATCACTGGACTTGGCGGATGATTATATAGAAGCTGTTCTAGCTGTCAGATAAGACCCTTGCTATGAGAACTGGACTGTAATACACATTAGTGTACTTGAATATTAAAAAAATATCCTCTCTTTCTACGCAAACACGGTTACATTTCATATAAATTCCACCTTCCACATCCTTACCTCTTTGGCGTAATTATGATGCTAGCCCGGCCGGGCAGTAAGGCGCGTTCAATGTGTGACACTAGGCCTTCGGAGTTCACTATAATCATTGCTAAACACCCCCATTCCGCTATAGGACATTATGGATAACTGGTGCTACACAAAGTATATAATTTGACCCTAACCGGGTTTGAAATAAAGCCCCTGAAAGTGTTAGTCTATTTCTCAAGTGGATTGATATTGACTTTGGCTGAAGATATCACGTCACAAGAAATACTTGTTAATATTCATGACGTCACAATCCTGGTGTTCAACTCCATATGGCGGTAAATATATTTGGAGGTCGGTAGTAGCCAAACCAAGTGAAAGTACATTAACTACTCTGTAAACGGTACATAGACCAACCTGGAAAAAAAGGAAAAAAGAGAAAGTTTTAATCGAAATAGCAGACACCTGTTACGTTCCTATTTCAACGTAACACTCAAACATGGACGATATACAAGCTTCCAAGGCTGTTGCTACCTCTGATAGGTAGAGTCATCTGGTGGTGGGACTCTGAACCTTGTCAACATACTCACAGCTCAGGTATTTAATATTGGCCGGTCTCGATACAGCAGCAAGTATTGTACAGAACACATCTGACTAATACAGCAAGTATTGTACAGAACACATCTGACTAATACAGCAAGTATTGCACAGAACACACCTTGACTAATACAGCAAGTATTGCACAGAACACACCTGACTAATACAGCAAGTATTGCACAGAACACATCTGACTAATACAGCAAGTATTGTACAGAACACACCTGACTAATACAACAAGTATTGCACAGAACACACCTGACTAATACAGTAAGTATTGCACAGAACACACCTGACTAATACAGGAGCAATAACGCGGTTAGCGTGGACGGGTTGTTAGAATCAATGCAAACAAAACATTGTTTATAAATTCACTTTTAAAATCTGATCTCATCTCACTCCTTGTGAGATACAGTATTATCAACATTTCCTTACTCTACGCTTCACTTTTATTTATTTTACCAAACTAAAGTGAATATGTCGAACTAGGACGGACAAAAATAGACTAAAAGGGAAAACATTTGTTTTTCGAGAATTATTTGTGAGTGATCGTTGATGTAAGAAAAACCTGCAGATATTTCTCCAAACGGGTGTGTGAATTAAGTTGGTTGGGGATTTCTGTAAACCATTTTCCTCGGAACAATTAAATGTTTGTAAAATATTTTGTAAATGTTTTTAAACCACTTAACTAACTTTACATTTTAAATGACTTTCAAGCATGAAATATATATAAATTAATATATAAAACTTGTAACACGAATTTGGAAATTATGTTAATAATATGTAATAAAGTTCTACTCTTTGCAATAAAAATAACAAAATACTTTTCTTTTGGCAGAAAAACACAAAATTTAGAGTCTTTTATTTCTAAAAATGGATTTCAGTAGCAATATTCCAATATTATACTTAATATTATTATTATTCAACTATAAGTCTAATAATAATAATATTAATAATAATAATAGTTTCAATTTCCACAGATACAGTGTTGGTCAATGGTCATGAATAAAGATAATGATATTACAATATTATAGCCAAATTAAACAATACATAACAAATAGATAAAACTAGATTGAATATCGGGACATTGTAGAATATTAGTAAAAATAAATAAAATAAAACGTATTCAAACTAAACTTAATCTTAAAGTATTTAAAGGTTGGTTCATCTTTACCGATACAAATCAAATTCGAGATATTTGGAGTTAGCGCCGCCCATGCAACGACCGAGAAAGTTGAACTCACAGAAAATAATTGATATAGAAAAAATTGGATTTAAGGTGCCCAAAAGGTACAGAAATACTCACATTTTCAGGGGAAAATCTAGAACAAATATAATATCATAGATACTAAAAACAAGAAGTGTGCCCAAAATATAATCCCTTTGTAGGATGCTTGATTGTGTCTCACCATGGAGTGATGTCTCTGAGACAAGACTGACAGACGTGAAGTGTGCAACTTGAGTCACTAATCCACACATGCCAACAGAGTCTGGTGTGAACTCTCTTTATTAGGAACTCAAGGTAAGAGGAAGTTAATTGCGGGCCTTAAATTAGTTCCATCGTGAGAACTAGACAATGTCAACAACTGTTCCTTCCTTCACCTTGCACTCCTCCCACCACCTCTTGTAACAAGACCAAGACTGTATTGTTCCTTCACCTTGCACTCCTCCCACCACCTCCTGTAACAAGACCAAGACTGTATTGTTCCTTCACCTTGCACTCCTCCACCACCTCCTGTAACAAGACCAAGACTGTATTGTTCCTTCACCTTGCACTCCTCCCACCACCTCTTGTAACAAGACCAAGACTGTATTGTTCCTTCACCTTGCACTCCTCCACCACCTCCTGTAACAAGACCAAGACTATATTGTTCCTTCACCTTGCACTCCTCCCACCACCTCCTGTAACAAGACCAAGAATGTATTGTTCCTTCACCTTGCACTCCTCCACCACCTCCAGTAACAAGACCAAGACTGTATTGTTCCTTCACATTGCACTCCTCCCACCACCTCCAGTAACAAGACCAAGACTGTATTGTTCCTTCACCTTTGCACTCCTCCCACCACCTCCAGTAACAAGACCAAGACTGTATTGTTCCTTCACCTTGCACTCCTCCCACCAACTCCAGTAACAAAATACTCACTAAAGAGTGCTAGACCTCATTATTAAATTCATAGTTTGATACTCACTAAAGAGTGCTAGACCTCATTATTAAATTCATAGTTTGATACTCACTACAGAGTGCTAGACCTCATTATTAAATTCATAGTTTGATACTCACTACAGAGTGCTAGACCTCATTATTAAATTCATAGTTTGATGTTCACTACAGAGTGCTAGACCTCATTATTAAATTAAGGTGTTCCAGTTTAGAACTTTTGTTTCTATTCAATCTTGTCTCTTTTATAAATATATTGTGTTGACCACTTTTAGACATTTTTAAAATTTTGTTTTTTTGCAAAATATATTATATCCCATTTATTGTAACTTCCAATGTGACATTTTGACGCCATCTTGTACAAGACGTGAGAATGTCACTCTTAGATCGATTAACCCGCCTGGAAACCTCTAGCCTTGTTATCTCCGGGGTAAGATCGGAGATACAAACCAAGTTTGGTTGAAAGCTGTCTATTAGTTAGAAGCTCTAACCCCGGACCTTGTCTTAGAAACCTCTAGCCTTGTTATCTCCGGGGTAAGATCGGAGATACGAACCAAGTTTGGTTGAAAGCTGTCTATTAGTTAGAAGCTCTAACCCCGGACCTTGTCTTAGAAACTCCTGGTTCGATCCCAACTTAGTATCCTGGTGATTTTTTTTCATCCAAGGTGGTTCAATATTCCCTTTCTTCTTGTTATTCCGACACAAAGCGCGTGTGGTGCTGTTAGTTGCAGTAACCCTCGCTAGATGTCAGGACAGCCCTCGCATGTGCTTGTCTGTATGTCTAAGTAGTGGCTCCCCCATTACACGAGCAATATTGTGAGGATTCAATTAATATATTGATGGTGTAAGGGCGATATTGAAAGGAAATTATTGAATAGAATTAAAAATGTTTGATTTTTATTGAAGACCCGCCAATATCATGTCAATCTGTCTAGAGTGTTCAACAAGTGTTCAACAAGTGTGCTTAAGTTGTTTAAAGTCCGCGAAAATGGAGAAATCAAAATTAACTAAAAAAAGAATTGCTTTTAAAAGAGAAAGAAGAGGAACGAGTTATTTTTTTATGAAATGTTTAGAGATAAGTACTCCCATTTTTACAAACTACTTGTACACAAACAGAATTCAACTTGTGGGGCCTACTGCATGGATATTTTATAAAGTTGTTTCGGTTGCACCAATCAACACCTGTCTTGTGGAAAGTGAAGTCGGACGATTATATGGACAGGGACAAAAGCCACGAGGGAAGATCTGGCAAAAAAAATTCAATTCCCTCCGGACTAACTTCAGGAAGGAGTTGAAGAAAATGAACGATTCTAAAATATGCAGGAGCAGAGGAGGTTTATGACTCGACATTGTGGTCTGTTGACTCGATGAAGGTTCTCATAGACCAAGAAACAAACACCAAATGATTCTATCAACACCAAATGATTCTATCAACACCTGTGGGAATGAAGTGAGGTAGGTTGGAATTTCATTAGAAAACATCAACTTTTAAAGTTTATTAGCAAATGTATACATAAACATTGATTTACATTGAGATTCATCTATTTTGCCAGAACTTTATGCTGCCAACAAACCGACCCTTTGTCATTAAAATATTCCCTGTAGCTGTTTCTGATACATTTAGCCCGGTCTGTACGGTTTCTGCTTGTGTTACTACTACATAATGGTTGTAGAGCAACACCCTAGTTTCTCCAGGTTCCAGATATTGTGACTCCAGTCTCTTGAAGCTCTATGTCCACGGATCCTCTTGGCATATGGTCATCCATTCACATCTTCCGTATGTAGTTATGTAGATAACAGCATGTCAAAACGATTCTTCTGACTTTTGTTGGGGAGAGGCTAATAGGTTTTTGAAAGCTCCTGAATCTGGCTGCCATAATGCCAAATGCATTTTCAGCGATGCCTCAAGCTCTACTGCAACGATAGTTAAATATTCGTTGACCATCAGTGAGGTATCTCCCCGGGTAGGGCTTCATTAAATTTTCAGTTAATGGGAAGGCATCATCACCAACAAAAACATACGGCAGTTTTACGGGATAGTTGGGCAATTCTTCCATAGCAGGAAGACCAAGGGTACCTTCAGCCAATTTTTTTCCAAACGTTGTGTAGCCCAATACACCACCGTCAGAAACAGCCATTTCTGCCACAATCAGCCATAATAAATTCGTAATCAACAAGAACTAAACGATATTAATATTTACACTATATGATAGTGATTTCATTTTATATTGTAATTTTTTCTTTCGTTGCTTTTTCAGGGTTCTGTTGTGGACTTTTAGGTTATTCATGACACTGAAAACGCTGTCAGTAGTACCCCAAGGCCTACGAAGGAAAAGAGGCCTCAGCCAAAAGATCCAGCAGATGAGCTCATTAGATTGGCCTCTACTCGACTTGAAGAATCTGTCTCAGCTGAGCTCCAGGTGGCCACCACTTGGGCTACAGAACTCATCAAGATTGCTCCCCAGCAACAACTGTTTGCCACGAAATAATATTTGAGGGGCAAATGGGTACATTTCACCGGGGCTGAGTAGTCATAAATGAACCAGCAAGAAATAGCACCCCTCTATCGCATGGTTCATATTCGAGTGCCTCTAATCACTCTCAAATGCAAAATCTACCTTTTTCTGAGAGTGTAGACCAAAATCAGGGTTCGGTGGCTAATTTTTTTTCTTCGTTTCAATAAGCCATTTAAATAATTATTTACTTAATATTGTATTTTTTACCTAATTATTTGTCTTTATTTCAAAAAGCCATTTAATGAATAAGTTACTTAATGTTAGTAACTAGTTTTATTGTTTTCTTACCTTAATATCATCTTTGAGACACACACAGAGCGGATCACAGGTTTCTTCAACTATCTCGCTGATAGTTGCAGGAATGTACGACGAAGACTTCAAGTCTCCGAAACTGTTCCCTGTTGCTAGATATCGCAGAGTGACGGCTAACCTCTCATCCGGGGAAATGGATTTTCTCTTCACCGTATCTTCCTTTTTTATTAATGGTGAAACAATGCTTCATCCATTCGTAAAAAATGTCTACAGTCTTCCGGCTCTTTAGTGAGTTCTCGAATCAGGTCCTGATGTCCATGAGTGGAACGTCTTCTCGACCAATTCTTGGTCTACACTATTCTATGTCTCTTTTTTTTACTCTTGTTCTTTAATGCTGTACACAAGGCAATTAATAAACTACTGGATTCAGCATCACTGAAAAGGAACATGCCGGGAGCGTTTAAAGTACCGGTAGCTTCTCTATGTGGAGACATCCTCCTTCAAAGCAAGATTGTGACAAATAATATTGACCGAGGGGGTACCCATTGTTTCAATATATTGATTGTGTAAGGGGGGGGGGGCCTAACGGGTCAGTTGACCTCTAGTCAATCTATCTGATTGCTCCCATACAAATACTACCGTAAATCAAAGTAATGGCCCCAAGGCCATTCAGACAACGTTTTGCAACTAGCTAATATCTCCCCAACAGCTCGTCCGTTTGACGGGGCAGTAAAATGCAATCTTTGAAGGACCGAGGGGGACATTAGAGCATGGTATAATTATACCTCGCTCTCAAAATGCAATTAGTTTGAAATGTGGGCAATCATTGAGCTATTAACATAAAATTGTTTTTTTTGCGAACCTCTCACATATATAATTAATGTTGACGGCGTTTCGCCTGAAATGTACTTCAGACCTGTTTTTATTGTTGCCGCGTCTTACTACCGGTTCAGTTCATACTAATTACGATAGTGTTTTAGGGATGAGAAAGGTTTAATTTTAGAAGAGTTGTACCCACATTTGCGTGGAGGTAGAGAGAAAAACTATTTTAAAAACCACTGACCGGGATTCGAACCCCGAGCTTCCCCCATCAGCAGTCCACTCCAGTCTATTATGAGAGTGACGCCGTATACTATTTAGTCGGACATTATCTAAGGAAGAACCTTAATATAAATAGGGAAGTAACAAAAGATGTGACTTGTATAAAAAACCACACATTTATACAAAATGGAATTCAATAAAACTATTTATTTATAAATACACTTCAGAGGTCAAATGGCGCAAGGCATCACCCTCGCAATAAACTAGCCTGCCGGTGATGGGGAGATCTGGGTTCAAATCCCGTTCGGGATTTTTACTAAATGGTTTTACACACTCCCTTAATTCAAATGCAGGTACACTTTATCTAAATTCAACCCTCCTCGTCCGTAGCACATATTGTAATTAGTTAATATGAGTGTAACGCGTAATGGGTAGTAAGACGCGGTGCCGAATAAAATGGACACATACGGCCAACGAACAATATCTCAATCATGTTAACAAAGATATATTTGTTCATTTAAATTTTAGACAACTCAGCTGAATTTAATCATAGATCAAGCAAATTGGTTATTTGGTTCCTGAGACGAGATTATAAACAAATAGTTCATCGTCAGACATCACCTCGGGTTGGAACCGAGGCCATCTGAATGTATACCTGGTCTCCCTGGCCACTCAGCCATCAATTATGTTGAGTGAGGTTTCAGTTAAGGTTGGTTAACACAGGCCTAGACTAGCATCAGTGTACTCCCTTGTCCCCCTATGTCCCTCCTATGTCCCCCCTATGTCCCCCTATGTCCCCCTATGTCCCACTATGTCCCCCTATCCTTGAGAGGAGGGTCATGGATCCCACAGAGCTGAGGAGGTGCAATTACACTTGACATTCAAACACTTCCTGAAGTCTCTCAAGGAAACATGAGAACACTTTGTACTCCCTTGTCCCCTTATGTCCCCCTATGTCCCCCTATGTCCCCCCTATGTCCCCCTATCCTTGAGAGGAGGGTCATGAATCCCACAGAGCTGAGGAGGTGCAATTACACTTGACATTCAAACACTTCCTGAAGTCTCTCAAGGAAACATGAGAACACTTTGTACGACGTAATAAGAGCAACTATCTCTAATGAACAATAAAACAACAGAGCGCACGTAGTTAATGTTAGTGACGTAGTTGGGGGAGTACCTCTGGCACGTAAATGGGGATTACCTGAGTAAAAACAGCATTACTTTGGAACAAATGCGATTATACCTTTTACTTGTGACCTTGAACAGTGGTGTTTTACCACGGATCATCTCAATTAGTTGACTAAGCTCTAATCAGCCATATAGATGTGACTGACACCACTGTCCATGTGTCCACAAGTGCTGACTTGAGCTCTAGCTAAGATGTACCCTAGTATCTTCCATCTGGTTATTTGTCAAATGGAGCAATCACCATTCACCCTCAGGCCAACAATCAACACTCTTGTTGCTCGGATTAGGACCTTGAAAATTTAGCACTTATAATTAAGAACAAACTTGGGTCGAGCATTCGTTGGAGACAACACACGAGGAAAAGTAATCTCTGTTCATTGTCGCCAACTTGTCGGACCAACATCCTTGCTCCTCCGCTAGTTTTTAACATTTCTAGCCATGGATAACACCATATTACTTGCCTTTCTTCATTTATTGTGTTGACAGGAAGTGTACTCTTGCAGAAATAACCAAAACGTAAGAAAAGGTGTGGTGGAGGGAGGTTGAAGTTTTTTTTGGTTAAACGTCAAATTGAAGGTGCGTGTATGGGAATAATGAATGACCTAAATTTTCAAAGTAGATTTGATAACTTTGTACTCATGTCATGTGTGGGCTTTAAATGATTAGTTACACTTCTGGGTCTTCATTTACGTGGTAAAATGGAAAGGAAAATTGTTTTGAATCCGAGAGAAAAATTTGCTACAAGTCTGCGCTTTATAGGAGCATTATCTATTGCCACAAAATATGTGCGTTGCCAAGGCTAGACTGGCTCGACGCTCTAGTGCATGCGCAGAACCTCCCAAATCTTCAACACAACCCAACACAACTTGTTGGCTCTCTGACCGGCTCTACCAACACCAACATGTTAGCCAACATCCCCAACACAACTTGTTGGGATCGTGTTGTTACAATATAAACGAGGCCTAATAGTGTAATCGACACGGCATAGATTTAGGCGAGGTTGTTTAACATTTGTTGTGTTGTGGATTGTGACAACATGAGTGATGTAAAGTGTTGTAATTAGTTAGTAAACAATAGAATATATGCACTGACAACTTGAACAGAGTGTCAGCAATCCTTACGGTGGATCAGGCTAGGAGGAAGAATAAATAGTGTGTATCCAACAGACAAACACAGGGACAAACACAGGGACAGACAAACACAGGGACAGACAAACACAAGGACAGACAAACACAGGAACAAACATACACAAGGACATACAAACACAGGTACAAACATACATTTTAACATCAAGACGGAGTGACGTAATATTCAAGAACAGGGAATTGGGAGACCAAACTAAAGGAATGCGGGCAGAAGAACACGAGAGAGAGAGAAAGAAGAGTATGAGGTAGAGAGAAGAGCACTAGAGAGAAGAGTGAATAATGCAATCAAAGGTCAAAGGAGTGTTTAAGTCCCGAGGCGGTTTTGTCTTTACTTTACAGAATGCTTGGAAATAATGTTTAGGCGAGTAATATTTACATCAAGGAATATATTCTCACTGCTGTATTTCTTATGGTAATGACAGTTCTAGCTTCCAAACCACTAGAACAATCCTCAACTATCTCAGAATGTTCTGTTGTGACCTCACACTGATGTATTTCTTATGGTAATGTCAGGTATAGCTTCCAAACCACTAAAACAATCCTCAACTATCTCAGAATGTTCTGTTGTGACCTCACACTGCTGTATTTCTTATGGTAATGTCAGTTCTAGCTTCCAAACCACTAGAACAATCCTCAACTATCTCAGAATGTTCTGTTGTGACCCTCACACTGCTGTATTTCTTATGGTAATGTCAGTTCTGAAGCTTCCAAACCACTAAAACAATCCTCAACTATCTCAGAATGTTCTGTTGTGACCCTCACACTGCTGTATTTCTTATGGTAATGTCAGTTCTGAAGCTTCCAAACCACTAAAACAATCCTCAACTATCTCAGAATGTTCTGTTGTGACCCTCACACTGCTGTATTTCTTATGGTAATGTCAGTTCTGAAGCTTCCAAACCACTAAAACAATCCTCAACTATCTCAGAATGTTCTGTTGTGACCCTCACACTGCTGTATTTCTTATGGTAATGTCAGTTCTGAAGCTTCCAAACCACTAAAACAATCCTCAACTATCTCAGAATGTTCTGTTGTGACCCTCACACTGCTGTATTTCTTATGGTAATGTCAGTTCTGAAGCTTCCAAACCACTAAAACAATCCTCAACTATCTCAGAATGTTCTGTTGTGACCCTCACACTGCTGTATTTCTTATGGTAATGTCAGTTCTAGCTTCCAAACCACTAAAACAATCCTCAACTATCTCAGAATGTTCTGTTGTGACCCTCACACGGCTGTATTTCTTATGGTAATGTCAGTTCTAGCTTCCAAACCTCTAGAACAATCCTCAACTATCTCAGAATGTTCTGTTGTGACCTCACACTGCTGTATTTCTTATGGTAATGTCAGTTCTGAGGCTTTCAAACCACTAGAACAATCCTCAACTACCTCAGAATGTTCTCTTGTTGAAATGAGACTTCCTTTGTCTGAAAAAAGCTAGATATCTTTATAAACATTTACTTTGTCGATAAAACTAAAATATTTTGTGTAAAATGTCATTAAAAATGAACTAATTTTACCTTGGATTCAAGTTTTTAGATACTATAACACTTAAAATTGCAATTTCTTGTATCTTAAAGGACATCTTGATATCCATCCTCTCCATTTTGGCCTGAACCATATTTTATAATAACAAACCACTTGTTAAAAGGTTTTCTCCCCTTATAGCGTGATTGTGTTTGCTGTGTCAATGACTGGCCTTGCTGTTAGGAGTGTGTGTAACCAGTTATGGTAGAGTAATAAAATGTAGGCATGTCTATGTATGAGTTGATAAGATTAACATGGATGGGTGCTCCGTTTGATAAAAATGACCCAAAAACTAAATAATTTGAAGTTAATATGTTTTTAAATGACAAACAGAATATTTTGTATGTTTAACTGGTTGATCTGACGTCACAGCTGTGATCTGAGCCATAATTCATCCCATGAAGTAGCAACAAAAATCTTTGTACCGCAAGGCAAGGGAGAATATAATATAGCCTGTACAGATGGCACTTCGGCTTGGTACGTTAGACTCACAATGGAATGGATTGCGGGTGACGGAGGTCGCGGTTTAAATCCTGGCCCAGTGTTTTAAGCTTGGTCCACATCTATCCACGATATTAACGTTGTTACTGTCACCGAGTCTTGCTACCTGCTCGGTTATGAACTAATTACTCTAGTGTGCTAGGGATAGGGAAGGTATACCCGACCTGTATTCGAACCACTGACACCAGCAGTCCAGTCTATTGCGAGATTTATGCCTTAGACCTCTTGACCATCAACTATTCAAATAATGTCTGACCCTTAAGGGCGCACCTCAGCAGTTGACCTCCATTTTCACATCTAATTAGATTAACAATTAGTGTTAGACATATTTTTAGTGTACACTTGTAAATAACTAAACAGTCCGCATGACGTTAAAATACCTGACACGGTCTTTGATCAAATAAAAGTTTGTCGAGACTAAATACTTGCTCACCACGCACGATTCTCTGTAATTACTGTACATCGAACGTTATTTAATTTAATATTCTTATCGTTGCTAGTCTCTAAACAATTATACGTAGATAATTTTAATTTATTTTATTTGATTAAAAAACAACAAATTATGTCATGAGATATGGAACATAGAACGTTAGCACTCGTTACAGTGAACGCGATAGTTGGAACAATATAAAATAAAGTACTACTTGATGAGCTCTTTCTGCCATTGTTGTTTGGATGAGCTGAAGACGAGGTTTTAGTGCAACAGATGATGTTACAATCCCTGGTGACAGTGAGGGCCACCAAAGATAGATAGCACAGCTTTAGATGGTTTGTAATTATTCTGATAGTTTATTATTATTATTATTATTATTATTATTATTATTATCATTATCACCGTGTCTTACTACCCGTTCGGGTTGTACGCACTTACACTAATGTGTATTGGAAGGGTGATTGTGAGATGAAATGAAGGACCTACAGTTTAACGTGGAATCCGAACCACGGTGGAGGCCTGGCATTCCCCACATTCATAAGATGTCTTGTCAGAGGTGAAGGAAGGGTTTGGTAATCAGATAAATCTGTGCCGGGACCGAGGATTGAACCCCGGACCCCAGCACATTCTGATAGTTAGACGACCCTAGGAATGAAGACGTGTCAGCCAATGAGAATGCGAGGAGATGTTCTAGCCAATCGAACGCCAGTATACACAGCGGACGGAAAATATCTTTTGTTGATTCTGTTATTGAGAAATAGGTCTGCCTTAATATTTACGATGGTAACAAAATCAGAACCAAATAAAGACTCAAATTATATTTAAAATTGCGGACACCACTTAAATTTGGTTAATTTTACGTTTCAAAATAAACAATTTAATTACATGATTTTTTTGAGTGGCTCCTTAAAAGAAGTATTTTAGTGACTCTCTTTATTGGAGAAGATAGGTTAGACCAACTTCTCGAAATAAAAAAACAATCGAAACCATTTGTTTGTGTCAGAATGTATTAGTTACGTTTTGTTGTGAATGGTTTGCGCTGCAAGTCATGCATTATTCGTTATGTGTTATGGAGATCCAACGCGAGCCCGGGTCAAATAACGGTGAAATCAAACATCTGTCATGTCGATCAAGAGGTCACACATTTTAATGAACGATTGACGCGACAATAAACACACAGGTTAGTTTTGTCTCAGGAAACAGTAATTGGATAGCTGTTAAAACAAAACGCAATGGTTCAACAAGACGTAGTTTATTTTTTACCCCTTGCCCCGAGGTTCATTCCCCCTTTATTGCGAAACAAGAAATACCCAAGGTTAAGCTCGTGTTGAGAGCAACGACCCAAAAGTTTGCGAAAACTTCCACCAGAAACCCGTCCAGGGTAACTCTTTCTCACATTCCATGCTAAGCCATCACCTGCTCAAGGGCCAAAAAAACAACACATAATGATTGAGGTTTTTGACTCCAGAACCCCCTCCTAAGACTCTAACACGGCAACACTAGTTAAACACACGCAAAATTAACCCAAATAAAGGGGTCTGAATCCGTTTCGGATAGGAACATTTTCAGATATGAAACTAATACCTCTCTGAAGAATTAAAGGGGAAAAAAATATTATAAATTACATAACATACACAGTTACAGAAAAGTAGTCCCGGAACAGATTTATCTGACTGCCAAACCCTTCCTTCACCTCTGACAAGACGTGTATTAATCACAACTTGTGAATGTGTGGAATGCCAGGCCTCCACCGTGGTTCGGATTCCACGTTAAACTGTAGGTCCTCCATTTCATCTCACAATCACCCAAACATTACACATTAGCGTAAGTGCGTATAGCCCGAACGGGTAGTAAGACGCGGTGCTAATAATAATAATAAAAATAATAATAATAATAATAATAATAAATACAGAAAAGTATTTTTGTATATATGTGTAAATACTGTATTTGAATGAATGATTGTTCAATATAACAAAGTTAAATACACGACAAAACTAAATCCATAATTTCTTCTTTTAAAAAATCTGAAGTTTTGTTTTGCCTTTTTATTTTCGATTTGTTTGTCTTGACAAATAAAGTTTACTAATGTAAAACCTTTGTTTGTCAGTTCAGCTACTGACAAAATTACATAGGCCTATACAAGAGTGCGGTTAGCCCTTTCATATACACAGACCGGGTTTCATATATAAGGTCCAGGATGTGAGGTTTCATATATAAGAGGTCCAGTGTGTGAGGTTTCATATATAAGAGGTCCAGTGTGTGAGGTTTCATATATAAGAGGTCCAGTGTGTGAGGTTTCATATATAAAAGGTCCAGTATTTGAGGTTTTACAGTAACAGCTCCGTTCCGTTCTGTTCCTTGAACAATATTGAGTTGCTAAATATAAGTATAGGTAGGGCCTACATTTCCATAACTCAATGGAATTTACGCCAACGTTGGGCCTGAAATAATAAATCAAATAAAGCTGATTGGTTTAACAACACTTATTAACTATTGTTAGTAGCTTAGATTTGGCTATCACTAATTGGTGTCTATTGTATTTGGCTATCACTAATTGGCGTCTATTGTATTTGTTTGAGTGTAGAAACATTAGATACCATTCTATTATAACAAACAAACCTAATTTCCAGAAAACAACAATACATTCACATGCTCTCTTGGAATGATGCTATGAAATCTACCAAATTTGAGGCTGTGGTCCCATTTAACTCATTAGCATTGATGTAATACCATCATACGACAAAACCAAAAGATTTACTAATTATTTGATGATTATATCTAGAACGTCACGTCTCCTTGCTCTTTGTCAAATATTTAGACCTAAATCTTCTGAACAGACAAAAAACAAATGACTATTATTTTTGGCAAATCTGGGGGCTAATTCTTTATACGACTAATTTAATTCAATGTTAGAGCTATAGTTTTTCTCTGGGAAAAGAGATACTAAACATTTGTTCATGGAAATGATGGAACAAAACCTTTAATACACTTGGGCCTATTTGAAAATAATTATTTTATTTTGCAATAGTTTGTAAAAACACGATTATTTTTACTGTGGTTAAAAATAACAAGTGCGTTCTCTAAGGTTATTAGTGACCAGTTGCGTAATGATATTGTCATTCTATAGTAATGGCGGTTTGATAAGTCACAATTTAGTGGATGAAACAGAAAGACAAACATCTCAGAACACTGGTTTGTTGAAACATTTTATAAATACGTCAGATGTTAGTATTTTCAACACTTTGCAGACATTTGTCACTCTATCACTATTTCTTGTCGACATCGCGGATGTAGACCATGTTTAGGAGTAGGACAGTGATTACGTCAATAAGGGTCTCCAGGGAGCTACTATTGCAATATCGGCTGACTGAGGACATCCAGTGGAGGATGTAGGTCCACACTCCACTAGAATTAGGAGGTTCCAACATCCAGTAACCCAATAATGTTGCGTGCATTCAAGGCCTGTTAGAACAAAGCCCTGTCTCCAAGAAAATAACTGGCCGCGTAGTTCACTCAACATACTGTGTATAATTTTCCATCCCAAAGTCTATAAGAAGATTCCTTGAAATGTACCGGATATGACGGAATTCAGCGATGCTAACGTCGCAATTTGATAATCGTGCGTTTGCTATCCTTGAGACTCAAACACAGGCAGCCTCATTTGATCTAACATCTTCCTACGTACAGTCGACAAAAAACAACACAGTGCTTCGTGGTGAATCCCCGCTCAGACGAAGTCGTGACGTCAACTGGGTGGGGGAGTCACGTCACTACAAAACTTACTATAGCATTAGTGTGATATCAGGTAATTAGAGAGGTGTACACTAACATATGGGGCCACGGCTTACCTGGGTACTCATTAAACTATACGTTACCCACACCGGTGGACACGCAGACGAAGTCATCAGTCTCATTATCAATTACAGTGAAGGTAGGGGTTCTAATCCCAGATGGGTGCATTACGATGTTTTTTCCCTCCAAAAACTATCTTCTACCCACAGTTCCTGAAAACACTGCATTCCATAGTGCGGATATACCGTGCGGGTAGTAAGACACAATTAAAAAAATGGTATTAAACGTGTGAAAAGCCTAGGCTAGTTTGAAAACCCAACAAAAATATATAAATATTGTTTCTAGTATAGTATAATTAGTGTAGTTATCTCCAACCATTACCATTTCAAGTCGCAAGATGGAGAAACACTGCTTTCCTCGGTTCTGTTGAAATCTTTCTAAACAAATATTATAGCGCTAATACCGAATAGTCGGCATTTCCTTGAGGTAACAACAATTACCTTAAAATGTCCTTTACAATAAAGGTTTTTTTTGTTTTTTTAATTTTTTGCCATGACTTACTGAGATTAGTTTTGCAATCTGATACTAATTGCACGTCCAATTTGCCAACATGACCAACAAACGCACGCGTTCAAATTAATCTTATTGTTCGTTTCGAAGAATTAAATGACTTGCACCTCATCACATGACGTCAGGAGTGCCAACATGATGCAACAAAATGTATGGTTGATTATTACTACGTCCTAGACAATGAAACTCAGTAATGTACTCGTGAAAATACGGTGGACAGGTTTAAACTTCACTTTTTGACTATATGATGTTCAGGATTAACACAAACAGGGAGATTGATTGTAAAGTGTTTCTCTTCGAACGTCCCGCGAGCTGTGGGTGCTAGCACCCATTATGACTGTCCTCATATTTGAGCTAGGGGGCCAGGGAGAAGGAGGTTTGAGAGTAAGTGCCTGTGAGGTGTGATTGGGAAACCAATCAAGGAAACATGAGCTTAGTGCACCCAGCCGGTGATATAACCCAACATCCCCGTCACAACCTTGACAAAACGAGTCTGACACCATTGTCTGCTCCAAGCACCACGATTACTTTCGACCCCTCGGAGAAAGAAGTGTTGTGATCGGGAAATATTCCAACTTGATATTTTGATAAAGTCGACGATTCATGACGACCTGACACCGACAAGTAGTTTGGCCACGTGGTCTGTCTGTCTGTATCTTAGAGCCTAGAGCCGAAACCATTAGACTAATCAAGCTGTAGAGTTTAGTTTTAATTGAGTTCCCTTGAATTGGAATTAGATATATAGCTCTGGGGAACTAACGTGAACTGAATGACAGGGTTCTAGTTGGTGGTAACAGTTATTCCTCCATCAAATAATGGAGCTGTTCACGTTGAGGCCGGCCCTCATAAACAACAAACAGTTGGCTGTTGGGAGTTTGGCGAGCTACACACGCACGCACGCACACACACTCACACACACTCACACACACACATACACACACATACACACACAAAGAGTTTCATGGTCAATTTTAAACTGATTCGTTTCCTGGTTAAAATGTCAAACCACTGTCTTCCGGTTGAAAGGGATGTACTATAATACTGGAGTATTGACAAACCTGGTATATAAGACCCAACGTTAGTGACACATTCAACCACAGAGCGCTGCAGTCTATACGTTAGGGAGAAAACAGAACTGTAATTGCTGTTATTGTTGCTCTTGCAATAATGTTTCTTTTGTTGACGTTCTTGATAGAAAATAAACTGATGTGGAAAATTTACAACTTGGGTTTATCTCGAGTGTATTTGTTACATTAAAATAGTTTAAAAAAGTTTACGTGAGAGATTAAATAAATATTTCCCAACTCCTGTTCCCCCCCTTCATCGCGGTCAAAACTCTGGGAGTGACCTTGAGACTTGCATGACAGTCCGGCTCGGCTGCAAATGTGAAGGGCAAGCAGTTTTATTTCTTTATTACTCTCCAGTTTCGGGGAGAGCAGAGCAGAGTAAAAAACTCCTGGACTGAAAAACGATACACACAGAATGCTAAGATAAGCCATGGTCCCTTTTTCCCTCCAGAACTCAGTGTTGTTTCTTTTCATCCAGAACTCAGTGATGTTTCTTTCACTCCTGAACTCAGTGTTGTTTCTTTCCCTCCTGAACTCAGTGTTGTTTCCTTCCCTCCAGAACTCAGTGTTGTTTCTTTCCCTCCTGAACTCAGTGTTGTTTCTTTCCCTCCTGAACTCAGTGTTGTTTCCTTCCCTCCTGAACTCAGTGTTGTTTCTTTCCCTCCAGAACTCAGTGTTGTTTCTTTCCCTCCTGAACTCAGTGTTGTTTCTTTCCCTCCTGAACTCAGTGTTGTTTCCTTCCCTCCTGAACTCAGTGTTGTTTCTTTCCCTCCTGAACTCAGTGTTGTTTCCTTCCCCCCTGAACTCAGTGTTGTTTCTTTCCCTCCTGAACTCAGTGTTGTTTCTTTCCCTCCAGAACTCAGTGTTGTTTCCTTCCCTCCAGAACTCAGTGTTGTTTCTTTCCCTCCTGAATTCAGTGTTGTTTCTTTCCCTCCTGATCTCTGTGTTGTTTCTTTCCCTCCTGAACTCAGTGTTGTTTCTTTCCCTCCTGAACTCAGTGTTGTTTCCTTCCCTCCTGAACTCAGTGTTGTTTCTTTCCCTCCTGAACTCAGTGTTGTTTCATTCCCTCCTGATATCAGTGTTGTTTCTCTCCCTCCTGATCTCAGTGTTGTTTCTTTCCCTCCTGAACTCAGTGTTGTTTCTTTCCCTCCTGAATTCAGTGTTGTTTCTTTCCCTCCAAAACTCAGTGTTGTTTCTTTCCCTCCTGATCTCAGTGTTGTTTAATGTCTTGTTTAGTTCAGATGATAGTACTGAGGAAGAAAAGATGCTTCTGTCAGCAGCTTAGCTTAGCGTTCTGGGTGAACCGGCCTTCACATAATGGGGGCGAGTGACGGAGAATACAACACATGTACCAACATTTGCGTGGAGGAAGAGTGAAAACACTTTGTGAAAAAAATATCGGTACACTCGACTTGGATTAGAACCTCAACCTCTCCCCGACAATTCCAGACTGGATGTTGGCTTGTCTGCACCATCTGAGGAGATGTTAGAACATCCTCATTCACATATTGGCTTGTCTGCACCATTTGAGGAGATGTTAGAACATCCTCCTCCACATGTTAGCTTGTCTGCACCATTTGAGGGAATGTTAGAACATCCTCCTCCACATGTTAGCTTGTCTGCACCATTTGAGGGAATGTTAGAACATCCTCCTCACATGTTGGCTTGTCTGCACCAGCTGAGGAGATGTTATGAACATCCTCATTCACATGTTGGCTTGTCTGCACCAGCTGAGGAGATGTTAGAACATCCTCATTCACATGTTGGCTTGTCTGCACCATCTGAGGAGATGTTAGAACATCCTCCTCACATGTTGGCTTGTCTGCACCAGCTGAGGAGATGTTAGAACATCCTTATTCACATGTTGGCTTGTCTGCACCAGCTGAGGAGATGTTAGAACATCCTCATTCACATGTTGGCTTGTCTGGACCATCTGAGGAGATGTTAGAACATCCTCCTCACATGTTGGTTTGTCTGCACCAGCTGAGGAGATGTTAGAACATCCTCATTCACATGTTGGCTTGTCTGCACCAGCTGAGGAGATGTTAGAACATCCTTATTCACATGTTGGCTTGTCTGCACCAGAAAGCATGTTCTTAAAAGAGAGTGAAAAGTATTTTCCTTTGCATTTCAAAACAAACCAATTAACGAAACCTCTCAAAACAAATAATATAATTTCTAATTTACTGTGGTTTTTGTGACCTGCGTTAGTTTTTATATCCCCCCACTGTTTGATGACAACACTCAGAACTTACACAATGTTACTCTATATTGCAATCTTAAATGGGATTTTTATCATTAAATACAGATTTGAAAGACAATTATTTCTTACAACTAATTTTAACTGACTTTAATTTCGTTTATGAAGTATATTTACTATTCTATTGATATCCATACAAACTAAGTTTGATACTCGACCAATTCCCTTTATTTATTATTACTAGCACCACGTCTTACTACCCATTCGGGTTATAAGCACCTTATTTAATAGAATAAAATGTAAAATTAATATTTAAGTCAAACACAAGAATAAATTTGGCCAAGAATAGTATTTAAAATACATATTTATAAACATTAATACAGTCGTCAAAATTAAATGCTGGATCTACACAACCGCTCCATCAGAATGTTATCTGAAAATACTTGTTTGTTTGGTCCATCTTTGCTTGTCACATAGTTTGTTTGGTTCATCTTTGCTTGTCACATAGTTTGTTTGGTCCATCTTTGCTCGTCACCACGTCACATCATTGCGACATTATTTATCTCAGCGTCGTACTACCTGTTCAGGCTATACAAATTATATGATAATTATTTTAATAGGTTAGGAATGAAGAAGGAAGCATTTTAGAACTAATCTACCCGTATTAGCGCGGTGGGAGATTGAAAAACCATTGGTGGGAAACCTAACTTTAGTCCACTCGGGAAGAATTCTGATCTAGGGATGTGTGTAAGGTCTCGATACTTCACGAATATCAGTATTCTCCTTTCGATACCAATACTCTCGTTCTCGATATTTTAGTGTCCACACTTATAATCAAACTAGTACAAGTTACACCCAGATTGGACCAGGTTTGTAATAACA
This sequence comes from Timema monikensis, assembly GCA_902151445.1. Classification (NCBI taxonomy): domain Eukaryota; kingdom Metazoa; phylum Arthropoda; class Insecta; order Phasmatodea; family Timematidae; genus Timema; species Timema monikensis. Next base: position 2,998 of record CABFVZ010005495.1, on the reverse strand, counting down.
ATCATTTGATTGTAATGGATGTATTGTAACGTTACTACAGACCGACAGCCTGGCTACCACTCCTTGTTACTTCGTTAGAGCAGCTCCACGGACCGACAGCCTGGCTACAACTCCTTGTTACTTCGTTAGAGCAGCTCCACAGACCGACAGCCTGGCTACCAGTCCTTGTTACTTCGTTAGAGCAGCTCCACAGACCGACAGCCTGGCTACAACTCCTTATTACGTCGTTAGAGCAGCTCCACAGACCGACAGCCTGGCTACAACTCCTTGTTACGTCGTTAGAGCAGCTCCACAGACCGACAGCCTGGCTACAACTCCTTGTTACGTCGTTAGAGCAGCTCCACAGACCGACAGCCTGGCTACAACTCCTTGTTACGTCGTTAGAGCAGCTCCACAGACTGACATCCTGGCTACCAGTCCTTGTTACTTCGTTACAGAAAGATCTTCACACATGACTAGACGATATATCACAGTATTGTGATTACACTATTACTATTAGTGATTCAATACACGGAGTAGGAAGAATTATATCATAATTCTAAAGTTGTATTTATATTTACTATAAAGTACAGAATCAACATTTTCTTACCAAAAACTATTTCAAACCTGATATTTGGGTAAATTTCCTTGTAGAGTGTTTGAGTATGTTCCTCCTGTGACGGGCTGTGGTTACCAGTGGTTATCAGTGGTTACCACTGAGATATTGTGTTAAGGTGGTGTGAAGAGAGACTAGGATAAACACAGCAATACAAGGCTGAGGGAGACTAGGATAAAGACAGCAAGACAAGGCTGAGGGAGGTGGTGTGAAGAGAGACTAGGATAAAGACAGCAAGACAAGGCTGAGGGAGGTGGTGTGAAGAGAGACTAGGATAAACACAGCAAGACAAGGCTGAGGGAGACTAGGATAAAGACAGCAAGACAAGGCTGAGGGAGACTAGGATAAAGACAGTAAGACAAGGCTGAGGGAGGTGGTGTGAAGAGAGACTAGGATAAACACAGCGAAAATCCCCAACAAAGCTCGATAAAAGCACGTTGTCACACCTGCAGTCAAAACACGGAGTGACATTTCGAGAGAAACACTCCTCTCCGCGCATACACCAGCAGGCGAGGTATCAATCTGTTCCCATTTACTCATATTCCCCTCACTAAACCGGGCAGATAAACAACACAACTAAGTCTTAACCAAGTCAAGTTATTCTTCATTCACAAATCTATAGTACCCTCTTCCGTCGTGTTCTTGTTTATCGGGTGCACCCCACCCAACAAAGTCTCTCAGGAAGTTGTTCACAGTCAAATAAACACGACTTGACGTCCTTGTCAGACATTGAACTGAAAGTGTTTGAAAGACTACATACAGTCTCCTTTCACTGCAGTTCCTTGTTTTTCTGTTGTTTTTTGTCTGAAACAATTTTTTTTTATGAAAGCATGCCACAATATTTCTCAACCCACCAGCGTATTTAATGAATATTTCCTGGACGGGTAGTAAGACACGTGAGAAATAAAAGATACAGTTTTAAAAGTTGCCATATTTTCAGTATTGGGCTGTATTTGAATCTGCACTGCCGATTTCTCGACGCGGAATTGCGTCACTAAATTCCATTTGATAACAACACATCTGAATCCCCAATAAGAACGCGCGGACGATCCCCGAGGCTGGGTGTCAAGGCTGGATCGAAATCTTTCCCGGCTCAGGTAAAAGTGAAGTAGATATTCCTCGTACGGTCAGACACGGATTCCACAACTCAACTCGCGATGCTGGACAGATTCCCTCAAACTTCACTTTCCGACCTGGGAAGCGAGTTTCAGTGTGCCCCGAGGAACGTTCATCGCTAGTAGGTGCAGGGGTAGATCATCTGAAACCACCACTCTGCGGTACCAAGATAGTCCTCTAAGGGGCGTCACGGAAATGTTTGTTGGCAACTTTATAAAATAAGTCCACAAAATTTGCAACAAACCAACTTTTGTTTTGGTTGATATTGTTTTAATGTTTTTACGGTAAGTTTTTTTTCATCCCAAAAGGCTCATTTTATGAATTCAGGTACTTCCCCATGTAGGAACTCGTAGCATCTTTACATAAGGGTGCAGTGAAAGGTGCCAAGCTGGTAAAAAGATTGAGAAACAGTAATATAGAGTTATGTTGTATGGAATGTTATGAGTGAAATTATAACAAAGTAGCCGTGTTCAAGCATTCCTGTCGGTGAAGCCAATAGTTTGTCGGACAACTCGGTGTGGAGAGGATCCATACAAAGGTCGTTGTTTCCTATAATGTCATTATTCTGAATGATTTGTCCACATTCTTCAGTGCAGTCCTGAAAGAGAGAGAGAGAGAATGAACCGGTCCTAAACAGGCACAAGTGGTTTGGTCAACTTTGTAAGGAAACAGGTTGTGCAATACCAGAGCAGGCTACAGCTTTCATCTCTCTATCTCTATCTCACTCTATGTGTCCATTGATGACCTAAATACCCCTCCCTTTGTCCCACATTACACCGGGCTACCTGTAAACATACACACAGACACATCCTGACCGAGTGGTCAGGGAGACTATCTAGTATACCCTGGTTACATCCTGTCTGAGTGGTCAGGGAGACTATCTAGTATACCCTGGTTACATCTGTCTAGGTCTTCACCCTGGGTCTATCAGTGAGTACCTGATCATGGTTCTATATTCTCCCATTCATGCTGCATGTTCTGCCCACCGTAAAGCTACGAGACTGTATTACTATAATAATGCTGGTGATGAGTACAAGGTATGTAGGTAACCCCTCTCTGTTGCACACATCACTGTGTTTGTTGTCCGTCACTGTCACATTCAACACACCGAGAGCAATGTTATGTAAGTTCTCTCCGTCAGAAAAGAGCGAGCGCTCCCACATAACAGTGAGAGGGGAGAGGGGAGAGGGAGGCTGATGCAGGGCTATATAATAAGGGCTGTGTCACTACGGCTCTGGAGGTGGTCCTCTCTCATTCAAGACGTGACGTCACCGGCATGATGGGGCT
>CABFVZ010005494.1:0-30414 GCA_902151445.1 Timema monikensis | reverse complement strand
TTGCGGACATCTTAGAAGGACAAACTACATCACTCCCAGAAGTCAAGCTTAGCCCAGCTGAAATAGCTTGTCTGAAGTTTTGCCCAATTACTTCATGTGAAGTCGAGAGAAGTTTCTCACAGTATAAAAATATTTTGTCAGACAACAGAACAAAATTTACATCTGAAAATCTTGAGAAGTATTTGATAATTAACTCTAATAGTAATTAATATGTGTTTATGGAAAGTGTATGATGGATTTTAAAAGTGAATAATATTTTTTTTTTATTGTTTTAGTGCCTTTTTTCATTACTATGCCTATTTATGTGCCTGTTCTTTTTCTTTTTAGTGCCTATTTATTGCCTTTTTTACTTTATAATGCCTATTTATGTTCCTATTTTTGTGATTTTTAGTGCCTATATGCCTGCCTTTTTAAAAAAATTAGTGCCTATAAATCTGCCCCCTAGTTATGACATAGCGTTCCATACTCGCAGTTATGACGTCGTCAGAAGAAGGCCGTCATGGCGTATGACGCGCAAAATGAAAAGATCCGTGATTGACCTGCTGGTATTATATCGGTCACAAACATTTCGTTAACATCGATACCCGGTCAGGGTGACCTGGTTGTCTAGGGGTAAGGTGTCAGATTTCTGTGCTGGGGGTCTGGGATTCAATCCTCGGTCCCGGCACAGATTTATCTGATTGCCAAACCCTTCCTTCACCTCTGACATGACGTATATTAATCACAACATGGTTCGGATACCCCTTTAAACTGTAGGTCCTCCATTTCATCTCACAATCACCCTACCATTATTATACATTAACGTAAGTGCGTATAGCTTTAACGGGTAGAAAGACGCCGTGCTAATAATAATAATAATAATAATAATAATAAGAAGAAGAAGAATAAGAATACTAGTTTAACCGCGAAAACTTTTTGGTCTTAAACATCGATATCAGGTCAACAGCAAAAACACGCCTATTTAATCTGACTATCGCAGCAACTCTTTTTCGTTCTAGGCTCACTTGTTTATGTAGATCCCGTCTCTATTCTTGATACTAGAATTTGCAGGTCCACAATACGTGCTAATGGCGTGGCAGATAACATCTATTACCATTAACAATTATTGTGATTGTTCAGCGCAACATAGGCTAATGACCTGCTAATGACGTCTTTCTTTGTGATTATTTATCATATTTCTTTTTTCCGCACGAAAGGTTCAATGGCATATTTGGTTAAGGTACCCACATAGCATATCAAAGTGGGTTATGTAAGCTCCGTGGCCCCTTAGAGGGTAAATAAATTGCACACATAGCTTAAGTGGGTGCCAGTTTTTTGTATGTGGGTTTTATGGACAAAGAAATCATGATAAAAAAAATGGTCCCGTCCATAATTACGTGGTTCCAAGAAGACTAGTTTGTCGGTGGTGAGGTGGTCAAGGTTCGAATCTTAGCCGGGCACACTAAAAGTAGTTTTTCCATTAAGTTTATAAGATGGTTTTCCCATCCTCACTCCATGCTAATGTGAATACACTTGCTCAATACTACCTTCAACATCCATACCCATCAGAATAAACGCAATATATTTTCAGACAATTTTGCAGTTTAATTGACAAATATCTGATTATTTCTGAAGCTTCAGAGTGGCTCTGTAAGTCTATAGTAACCAGCTTACTGGCCTAAGCTATGATATGGTCTTTCTTTGGTTATAGGATATCGTAACAGTTGGTATTCCTGTTCTCTCCGCAGAATGTTAGTCGACCAGAGTGTAGAACACCCGCCCGGGTTTAGTTATGAGTAGTTCTGACAAAGAGCTTTAACATTAATATATGCTGGTGGGTGTATACAATTACATCGCGTGTCCATTACATCGCGTTTTGGGAACAAATACATTGCAGGTCCATCACGTCGCGTTTCTCCACCTCTACACACAGCTAACACTACTCTGACGTACAACTAGAGATGACTTGTTGTTAAGGTTAGTGTGCCTGACTCTCTACACACAGCTAACACTACTCTGACGTACAACTAGAGATGACTTGTTGCAAGGTTAGTGTGCCTGACTCTCTACACACAGCTAACACTACTCTGACGTACAACTAGAGATGACTTGTTGCAAGGATAGTGTGCCTGACTCTCTACACACAGCTAATACTACTCTGACGTACAACTAGAGATGACTTGTTGCAAGGATAGTGTGCCTGACTCTCAACTCTAACACTCACTTTGTAGATACTGTCCTAGGCCTGAGCTAGTTTGTAAGTCGTGTGTTGATCTAGTTAGTATGTCTAAAAAGTTGACAATAGTAGCCCTATTTCAGTAGTAAAATAAAATTGTTTGGTTGGTTTACTTGACAATTTTACTGTTTTATTAAATTACAATTCAACGCCTTAGCTCAGTAGGTAGCGTATCTATCTACTGAACTATCCGTTCCAGGATCGATTCATGACATGGCCGGAAACTGTACCATTGGTGAAATGTGGGTTTCTCCTTCACGGTCGGGGGGCTGGATGTTGTATCTGTACTAGTCATGTGCTAAGATAACCAATCCGTTCAAAACATGCGCATTAAATATATCAATATAAAAAAACATTATAGGGTGGATGAACATATTAAACACGTCAATAAAACAGAATAAACACTATCGTAATCAATTTTGATAAACTTTTTTTAATTTAATAATTGTGGTACCTAAGCCCTAATACGGCGTATTTTAACCTTTTAATGATTACAAGCCCCCTCATTCGTAAGCACTCACATACCCCAAGAGTTGATTTTAAATAAATAAATCCAAGCCTCTATCTTTAGTTGTACTTGTGTTTTTTTTTAAAACAGACTACTTAACTTGGAAAGTAAATGTGTTATTTTGATTAAATTTGCTATTTTTTGTATATGTCAGACTATAAAAATCAATACAGTATACATAATCAGTAAGTACAAGTACAAACTTATAAAAATACAAAATTAATTAATCAAAACACATAAAATATATTACTAACGATTTCAAACGATGATTTTGGACTTGTTTCAAATAACACAATATTTTATCTTGGGCTAGGCTTAGGATAACTTGTCACCAAAAAATGTCGCTATTTACCTCTAATAAAATACACCACGTACCCCTAGCTTTAAGCCACTGCCCTACGTCATGCCAAGTTTTACCTTATTTGAGATAATCTATTATTAACTACGATATCACATACACAATACACATATGGAAGAGTGCTAAGCTGAGAATTCGGTCGATTATCTTGAACTCTCCTTTCAGGTTGTTGATAAAAGATAAATAAAGTTACCACCTGGACTGCGGCTAAGCTCTTGCCAGAAGAATTCAAAGGTTCACAGTAATATTTCCAAGTAAAATAGTAATCGTTTATATTATTTAAACGGTTTCGGTGGTATTGGGGTAAAGTACTCGCTCCACGACTCGATGTACCGTACGTTAGTTTCAACCACATCTTCCTTCGGACAGGAAGTAAAACCGTTGTTGGTCTCGTATCGATAGTGGCGTGTAACTGATAGCTGGAAGGTAAAAGAAACATCTTTCCAGGGGGTATGGGATGTGTATGCTCTTCCTCGCTCGCTCATAGAATTTAAATTTGGAAAGCAACAAGGAAGCTACCCCACTTTTAGGAACTTCTTAGTGCATGTGCTTTCTCCCAGATGGGGTGGCCAGGTGACACTAACCAGCCGATGAGAAACACATCAGGACCAAACTATTTTCCTTAGCACCGTGTTTTACTACTCGTTTCTGATTACCAAACCCTTTCATCACCTCTGACAAGACTTGTAGTAATCACAACTTGTGAATGTGTGGAATGCCAGGCCTCCATTGTGGTTCGGATTCCACGTTAAATTGTAGGTCCTCCATTTCATCTCACAATCACCCTACCATAGCACATTAGTGTAAGTGCGTATAGCTCGAATGGGTAGTAAGACGCGGTGCTAATAATAATAATAATAATAATAATACCTGTTTGGGTTTTACACATATGTACTAATTAAAATAATATGTTAAGGATTAGGAAGGTTGAATTTAGAGAAAATGTGTCAGCATTTACGTGGATGAAGCGTGGAAAACCATTTAGAAAAAACACCCTCATTACACCCAACCAGGATCATCGAACTCCGTTCTCCCCATTTTTATCAGTCTACTCTATGGCGAGGATAGCTCCTTAGACTATGCGGCCACTAAAGTGGGTATGTACACTCGTTATTATTATAATCTCCGCTCCATCCCCTACTATGCCACCCTTGTTACTCGACTTAGTTTTACCCACAGTTCAGTCGCGGCCTTGGTTCACTTCAGTATCCAGCTCATCCCAAAGTATCTTTTGTTGTGCAAAATTGTTTATTATTATTAGTATTTAGCACCGCGTCTTACTACCCATTCGGGTTATATGCTTTAAGTACTAACTACGCTAATGGATTAGGAATTGGGAAGTTTGAATTAGAGGAAGTAAACCCGCATTTGCGTGGAGGTAGAGTGGAAAACCATTTAGGAAAAACCACCCCCAGTTCACCCGACCGAGATTCGAACCTCGATCTCCCCGTTTTCAGCATTCGAGCTCAACACGACTAGCGCGTTAGCTAACTACGCCACCGAGGCGGGTCAAAATTGTATAATATTTTTAGTATTTTTTTTAAATGTGAGCTTAGGAAGGAAGAAAAAGATGTATTAAGTGTGTAAGAAGGAGAAGGGCGGCCATTCAACATTTGCATAGGATGGTAACAACCCGTATCGCCCGGGCCTTGTCACCAACCCAATTTGCAACAGGTTCTTAGTTCAAAAATATAGTTACATCATAATGATTACAAATCAAATCTCAAACTTTGGAACACTTCTCAGAATATCAAAGAATGACAGTTTTATATAAAAGTGTTCCACAATCAAGAGTGATTACGTTTCCTTTTCCTACTAAACGTCATTATCAAGCAACATATCATTAGTGGCCGAGATGTGCATTTATCTCTTAATGTCTGGTACAACACACTCGTATTGGGTTATTTAATGGGCATACGAATATATAAGTATGATTATAGTTTAATAATAATTATTATATTGTGTTTTAATGAGACGCTGTCTGTAATGTAGTAATGGCAGCTTTGCTACCGCTCCGGGCGGTCACGCCATTCAACGTTAAAGCGCCGGTGCTGTTGTTGTTGTTGTTGCCGGACTCGTTGTAAGGTATCTGCCCTAAAGGTTTCTAGGTATACGAAGGGTAGGGTGGGGAGGTGTACATGTCACACAGGGTCACTGAACATGACGTGTTTAACTCCAACCCAAGAGCGAGGTTTAATTCTCGATACCTTGATTACTATCTGCGTACTTTGGCGAAGAGTCCAAGCACAATAACAGTCAAATTGCCGTTGTAAATATTGTCAAGTTTTCTCTTCTTCTTTCCCCCACCCCTCCCCTCCCCAGGAAGGGATCATCCAAGTACGGGTATTAGAGGGCATGGTGGGCTTTTATCAGCTGACCTTGATCGTACTTGTGTTTTATCCGAGATCAGATACCACACAATGATCGGAAACATAGACCTCTATCATTTTGATAATCTCATCAGTGGTTGCACGGTCTAGGGCGGGGATAGCAAAACTTTTCCACAAGTTAAATTTTGGATTAGTAAAGTGTGACACCTTTTATCTACGTTTTTTTATTGAATATTTAAAAATCAAGACTTATTAAATATAATAAACAAAGCAAACCGTAAATATTTTAATACTGCCTAAATTTTAAAGAAGGAAAATTGACTCAATTGTCAAATTGAGTGTCTTAGACAATATTAATTTTATTAACTTAAAGTAAAAACATTGAAAGTAGCACCTTCAGGGGGAAAAGGGCAATAAATTGACATTTGTGTTAATATCAAAAACTAGGCTACATTATCTTTTCCATAATTTAGCCAAGTCAACCCGAGGTTTATAAAGGAAAAAAAATTATATAAAGCTAATTTTTTCCCTCAACTACCCTCATGTAGTTCAATCAAAAGTCCCCACCCCTACCCCTCTTGCTTCCTCCACCATCCCCTCCCAAAATCCAAAAAGCACATTGTTTCCTATTATCAGTGTTTTCTCAGTAACTATTAATCGTAAAACACTGCGGTTTGCTTTAGAAATCTTATAATAGAATGAGGAAGTCAATTAATGATGTTATATTTGTTCTCTATTAGCAATAAAAATGTTAAAATAAATTTTCCTCAAAAAATCAATTCTTTACGCACTGTGTTTGTATTTATTAATCTAAATTTGGACAGAAAAGGATTTTATCAAAAAAATAAAGTCTCCAATGTATTAACAAAATATGAGAAGATAGTGAAAATCTTAATACATCGGTATTACTTTGAAGTACTAATTACATCTTACATTTACAGTATAATGTCCATGATACAAAGTTCATCTGTTTGAGGAGAGATGAACCAATAATAACATGGTTCTCAAGAGTGGGCTCCTTGAACCTCCTTTATGTCCTCATCTACATCCTCTTCTTGTACCATAGTAACATTGGTATAGGATCCTCTGAAAACTCCACATATTTCCGTACATTCTAAGGACACCTTCACACAGCTGCAGTTGTTTTAACAGGGGACACCTTACAGTTACAGGAGACCAAGTTGATAACTTCCTCAAGTGCTGCTGGTTTTGTATAATAAACAGCGTAGAGTTTGTTGTTGTCAAGTATCCAGCCTCATTCAGTTGGGTCGATATCCTTTTGTCTAAGTCATTTTTGAACCTGGTAATAAGTTCGAAAGGAATGTTTCTCAGCTGGAGTAGAGGTTGGGGGTAGAGATGCCATGTTGAATTTTGATTTCGAAGACATTCTCGCCACATTTTATACCTGCTTTCATCCATATTATTAGAACTACAACAGCCATACAACTTGAGAATTAAATCTTCTCCTGTTTCTTTAACCTTGTTTTGGTCAGTGCCACTTGTATTAAATATTATGAATTTTGTACGGAGCTGCTCAGACTTCTCAAGCATACGAAAATCTGTAAGCTTGCCTTTTCCAAACAAGGCAGAAGTGGTGTCACACCCTGTTATAGCATGTATGAAGAGGAGAACATTATTCATTTCACAAATTCCTTCACGTACCTTGAAAATATCATACAACGTTGTAGAGGTGCTAGTACCAGAAGGTTTCTGGGAAAACATTGAAAGTTTTTTCTGTTTCTGGTAATCCAACGAGTAATATTAACAGGTCAGTGTCTTGTCCAACGACAACTACCGAGCCTTGACTATGACTCTTCGAGACACTGATAACTTTCTGTATGATTTTAACATATGCGTCCTCCTCAGTCACTGATGCATAAATTTGTTCTTCAATTAGCTCTTGAACAAGCAATCCAATAAGATTTTTCTTGTTCTTTGGATTGGCTATAAATTAATTTTGATATAGAGAACATTTCATTTCAGAGGTGAAATTGATCTGTGGTGAAGTTCTTTTTCCTCTGCGGATATGTTCTAGACCCCTAGTTGTGGGATACTTTGGGTATCCATCAAACACACTAAGGTATTCTTCCTCATACTTCTCAATGGCATGTGTCACATATCTTTGAATAATATTCCCATATGTTTCTGCACTGAGCCACACAATACTATGCAAAAGGTATACCCCATCTATTGCATTTATCTTATTTCCAGATTTTGCTGTTCTTCTTCGATCAGATTCCATTTCTCAAATACCATGACTATACTTGACTTGGTTAGCTTTCTGAACATCTTACTATTCTCAAACAAAGCCAATGGATAGAGGCTGTGCTAATACTGAAAATAATACTTGAAGTTTTGTATTCCTTAGGAGATGCAAACGACTCTGTTGAACAACTGATCAGGATTTATGGTGATATACTCTGATCTCACCCTTATACTGCTTGCTACAGTTGCTATCGTTTTGACTTTATTCTTTCTTTTCAGCTTCACATCAGCAAAGCTACACCCTTCAATTTCCTTCATGCTGCAAAGTCCCACTTTACATGCATTATCACAGTTAACACCATCATTTGTCACTGCAAGCCCAGAATACACAGAAACCAACTCATTGTCCTGCCGAAAAGTATGGTGAGCATGAAACCAACAAACAAATTTGTTTACATCCTGGATATCTCGTTCTCTTCTACCATATCTGAGCTATGTGTGCTGCTCACTGAACTTTGTTACACACTCAGAGAACTCCTCAAATACCTCACTAATCTGTAGAAATTCAGGAGCACATGCTACAAACTTAGTCACGGTCCTTTCACTTAGCCCTATTCCATTAGTAAACCCAATAGACTTTGATATTCGCATTAATGTTTGTTCAGTAGTCATGTCAGTCCAATTGCCTGTGAAAAAACTGTCTGCTTTTCTTGTTGTAAAGCAGCTTTTGTTAATAAACTTTTCCAAGACTTCTTTTTTGATGTTTTCCTATAGATTCAACATTTGCTGGGCATAAAGATGGGCTGATTTTGCGTATGGCAAGTGACCAGCTGCATGAGTGCACACAACTGTGTCGGTGTGCAATTGCCAGTCACCAATTATTTCTGCTAAGATGAAGTCTAGCCTAGAGTAGACCAGTTGGAAAGCTTGTAGCAAAGTTTTAATGCCCTACTCATTCTACTAGTTTGTTGACATTTCTCTTCAAGCTGGGACATTATCTCTTTGATGTTGGCATCTTGTATAGCTTCATCAATTTTTTGTATTATGTGATCATTTTAAAGTGTATTTCTTCAAGTTTACTTTCAGTAAGCAGCCTAGGAAATGGGAAATTCTTCCAAAATCAGCAACATAAAAGCAGATTGGGTCATCATATTAGCTCTATAAGACCTTGAATACGCATATCCTGATAGAAGATGAGCTATTGTCGCTTTTCCATGATAATAAGAAACTAATATGTGACTTATAATGTATGGTTTTAAAGATCTTTTAAGGGTTTTCCAAATTATTTCAGGGACTTTGTTTTTACAAAATCCTTCTCTGCCCCAGTTTATATTAATAAATACGAGTACAAACACAATGAGGAAAAAATTGTTTTTCAATGGATTTTTAACGCTTTTATTACTAATGTAGAACAAATATAACATCATTATTTGATTTCCCCATTATATTAGAAGATTTTTTTTAAACACAGCGTTTTACTATTAATAGTTACTGAGATAACACTGATGATAGCAAAAAGTGTGTTTTTGGATTTTGGAAGGGGATGGGGGAGAAAGCAAGAGGAGTAAGGGTGGGGACTTTTGACTAAATACTTGTCTATATGAGGGTAGTTGATAGGAGAAGAATTAGCTTTATATATATCCTTTATTTGCATTTTTATGGAACAGTTTTACTGGACTATTATTTTCAAACATTTTGTATTTTGCTAGCCAAGATATTAATTTATGTTCGGTTCATAACGTGTTGTCTTCTTCATAACACAAAACGTACTTAGGTATGAGCCAAGATGGTTTCTAGACGTTGACTTCACAAAGTTAATTGTGATATGACATTCATTGACATGACAATCGAAATAATATTGACTTAAACAAATTATACCACATTGGAAAAAGTTTTATTTAGTGTGGTTTTTTTTCTTTCTTGTCTGTGTGTCACCCAAATCATAATCGCGTGCCACTGGCTGAGTGGTTTTGCCATTTCTGTCTGGGACTTCACTCTCGCAATGGGCCAGAATGCCAGTGACGTAGAGGCCTGAGTTCGAATACCGTTCGTGGTAACTGAGGGTAGTTTTTACGAAAGGGTTTCCCATTCGCCCTCTACGAAAATACGGGTAGAATTTATCTAATTTATATCGTCTTCACCTCCTCACACCTCCAATTAGTGTAAATCTGCGAAGGATATTTAGAGGCGTTACACAAAAATAGTATCATGAAGGTGAGAGTGAAGAGAATGGGAGGTAAATGGCAGTGTTTTTGCAATTTTTTTAAGCAAAAAATTTTGTTGGCCTAAACAAATAAAATATTTATTTCTCCAGTATAAACATAAAGTTTAATCTTCTTCCCATGGTGACCTCAACAGTGGTTATATATATATGTCAAGACGCATGAGCTACTCGACATAAATTTTTTAAATTAAGAGAAAAAGTTATCATTAAATTCCAGAACACCCTTGACAGATATTCAACAACTGTTGACGTCACCATGCGAAGAAAATTAAAACTAAAGTTGAATATTGGATAATAGCTCAGTCATTAAATGGTAATCAAAAGAGAAGTAGGCCTACCCTTAATACGGAACACAATGATTTTAAATTAATTTATTAACTCAGATTAATGTTGAGAAAAACTAGTAAATTGCCTTTTACAACTATACGACACTCATAATAAGCGTATAAATTTGTTAGTTTTTGCGCTTATTAAATTTTACGGGAGGAGGAAAGAGAAGGGGAAAGGGAGGCCTTTTCTACGAAGTGTGTCATTAATGTTAACATTTGAATTACGAATTCCAATTTCCATATAACTTGATGATTAAAAGATGCACGTTTCTTTTTTTTTATGTTATGTTGAAGTCTTGACAATAACGACTTGTTGTTTCGTGCACGGTTCTCTTATGGCGTCAAGCCGCGATGTTTACAACACAAGTCAAAGGCTCAAAGCCCTTAACACACGAACGAACCTGGTTTTAGGTAATCGATTCAGCACGGAATTTTGTGCGTGTTGTCAAATACCGTTAAAACTGTCTCGGCCTCTTTTAGAACTGAGTGTGTTTTATTTTCACTGAGCCACTCAAAACTATGTGAGCTATGGGTGAACGCGTGCGCATGGTTTAACAAGTATAAAAAGGAACGAATCAAGAAATAACATTTTTTATTCTTAAAACTGTCAGGATTATTAGTTAATTTTAATAATAAAAAACTGTTTCTTGTGTGGTTATATTTGAATTATAATCAGCTGTTCACGTAACGTAACTTAAGGAAGACGTAGCGCAAATGTTGTTTCTTTTTTATTCCTAAGTCAACAATGATTGGTTTTAAGTGATTTTTGTTGATCTAGCGTTGGGTATGTTCTCATCCCTTTGGATGGTTAGTGTTATCTGCATTATCTGGTAGAAATCCTATGTACTAGGGGAGTTCATAAAGTGTGGTAGTTTCCTGTTGTCTACCACACGGAATTTATATGAGTGAGCGAAAAAGAGTTTACCAATTTTGCTGGGAAAAATATATTCACATACTTTCCAGGGATCTTTTACATGCCACAATCGACACGGGACCGATGGCTTTACTTCTCCTCCGAAGGAAGTCGTGCTACATATTTTTATCGCTCAATAAAAATCCGTTGATCTCAGCTGGGTTTGAACCCACGAACATCGGGTCTTGAGGTGAGCATTTAACCTCAATATCACTGAGGTCGACTCTTAGGCTATCTTCAGTGTTTTTAAATGAAAACCATCACGACGTTAACCTAAGGCGGCCGCCTCGGTGAGAGAGAAATTGCCGCGCAGACGTTCAGCTCTTAATGCAATATTTAATTCTATGATGCGTTATTTCAAAATGTGGTTCATATCAAAATAAAGTTGAAAAATTCCAACAAGACTATTTTTCCTAAAAAAAAAACCTATAGTTGTTTCATTAGTAGAAAGAAATATGTGAAAATGTGACATTAACTTATTTTCAACTACTTTTTAATCATATTAACGAAGCTATAAGACTAGGCTTGATGAATAAGCACTATATAGTTAGCCTTACTTTAACAAATACAGTAATTTTTTGATAGGGTCTCAACAGAAAATTCTAATATATTTGAAAACTAGCAACGAACTTTCCTCGTTACCTTGAGATAGGAAATTTCATAGTTTTATTTCCTCTTTCTTAATTTCATGACAAAGGGCGGTTGTAGGCGAAGCGTGAAATGGAATATAAACTTATGCAGAATAAATAAATATTTCTATAAAATGACACAGACTATTGTATCTTAAGCCGTGTGGTCTGACAGCGATTGATACTTTCTCGCTGACCAAGGGGACCACCTTAACGTCAAAGTTGTCCTAGAGAGAACTCTCACGTTACGTTACGGTAATTGAGGTGTACCACCTGTTATGCCAGCGAATCAAGTTTCAAGCAACGTCAACACGATTATTTAGTGCCTCGTTTGTTTGTTAAAGCGTGCAGATGCCTTATTCCGTTGTGGTTCACGAACACCAAAACGTCGTATATAGCCTCTTCTTACAATTTATCTTACAAATCCAGTAAACTATTGTTGTAAGCACTTGAAGCCTAATAAGCCTCAACTTAAAGTTACCCTTTCTTTTCTTCTCATTTTTGGGGACCGACAATTTAAAATCACCTCTGGGAGTCGAAGAAGGTAGTTGCTACTTAAGTGCGTGCATCACATGTCAATCAACTCTGTGATACAGTTGGCTAGAGATCGTATATTTATACGAACACTATTTCACATGGATCATTTCTGATTAAACATTAATGCAGATAAAGAGTTAATATAAATTCCTAATAATGAACATTGTTGAAATATTAAATTATATTTGGATGGAAACTGCATTGAAAAGGCCGTTTTTGACCATTTTAGAATGTCTTCACAGATAAACATAGTGCACAAATTTTAATTCTGTCATAATAGGGTCATATTGTAATAGTTATTAATAAGAAACTTGTGGTAACCTGGTGATCTAGGGGTAAGGTGTCGAACTCCTGTGCTGGGGGTCTGGAGTTCAATCCTTAGTCCCGGCACAGATTTATCTGATTGCCAAACCCTTCCTTCACCTCTGACAAGACTTGTATTAATCACAACTTGTGAATGTATGGAATGCCAGGCCTCCACCATTGGTTCGGATTCCACGTTAAACTGTAGGTCCTCCATTTCATCTCACAATCACCCTACCATCACACATTTGCGTTAGTGCGTATTACCCGAATGGGTAGTAAGACGCGGTGCTAATAATAATAATAAGAAGAAGAAGAAGAAACTTTGTCGCTTTGTCCTCTAAGATAACCGTGGAAAATGGCGAGTAATCATTCAAATACGAATGCATTGCACACATTTCTGGCATAACACACACACACACAAACGAGCCTAGAGCTGAGTTGGGCCTGATATGATGAACGCTCTTAAATAGTCACAGTACACCTTACAGTGGTGTTTATTATATTCATACTAGTGGACAGAGTCAATCAAATAGATCTATAAAATGTAGCGATCTTTATAATTAAAGTGACAAGATCCGTTACATTAAAGTAATTAACTAGCTTACGAAAAGTTAAGAGAAAAAGTCAAAATGTGTGAGAAATATTCGTTGCTAACCACGATTGTGTGCATTGTTGCCAGATTTTACATTTATACTTTTTTGCAACTGACTTGATTAAAACATTTTTATTCCATTTACTACATTTCAAATTACAATCATTAAAGAAAAAATCAGTTACAAAATCCTTCCAGGACTTAAGCTATTTCGAGAACTTTCCTTGAAAATCAAGGATGAATGATTGGTCAACTTATCTTAACTGTTCCCATTTGTATTCAAATAGTCAAAAAATTTCGGCTGTTTTTTTATCCATTTTATACGTCACGTTACGTGAACGTTGAATTTAACTTTGAGTAAATATTAAAATTGATCGTGATAATGTCATCAAAGCTAACCACGTTCAGGAAAGTGTAGCGCTTGTGCGTGCGTACTTTATTTTCTTGTTAAGTACCACGCACTTGTGCTTAAGTGGCCAAGCATAAGTACGTCGTACAGTTTCTAGTCTCTCGTTTATTTATGTGCCGTAGTTTTAATAAAGGCGCATGCGCACGTAATACTGTTCTTATTCTATCATTTATTTTTGTACCGTATTTTTAATAAAAGCATATGCTCACATGATATAAATGGGAAACAATAACCACATTTAAAATTATTATTATTATTATTATTATTATTATTATTATTATTATTAGCACCACGTCTTACTACCCGTTCGTGTTATACGCACTTACGCTAATGTATGATAATGGTAGGGTGACTGTGAGATGAAATGGAGGACCTACAGTTTAACGTGGAATCCGAACCACGGTGAAGGCCTGGCATTCCCCACATTCACAAGCTGTGATTAATACACGTCTTGTCAAAGGTGAAGGAAGGGTTTGGAAATCAGATAAGTCTGTGTCGGGGCCGAGGGTTGAATCCAGGACCTCAGCTCAGAAGTTCGACACCTTACCCCTGGACCACCAGGTCACCCATATATAAAATTAAGTTTGGTATTATTGATATAGAAACGAAAAACGAAACATTTGAATTAGTTTTCACGTCTTCAGTGAAGATTTTGTACGCTTCTGTGGAAGTGTGCTGGTTATTAATGACTTGTATTAATCAATTTTATAACGAGCACAACACCAGACCATTAATGTATCACTTATTGAAAAGGAAAAAAACCAATTTCTTATGATGCATTTTCTTTCCTGCCAGTAATTGAAAAAATTTATAAATCAGAAGACAGACGTTCTACTTAGCTGCTGATACAGGTTGACTGCTTGCGTCTATAATAATTGGAATAAGCTATAGCAGGTTTGGTTAAGATTTATTGAAACTTAACAATTAAATAATAATCTTTAAAATTTTCTATCCATTTTAGTTTAATTTTAATCTATTTTAGATACTAGTGATAAAGTGCCATTTTGGAGCGTCAAATATGACAAATCTGAATTGAAAATTTTTGACCACCTCTCTCTTTTACATCGCAAGTACAAAATATAAATATTAAAGTTATGTTTTATGGAAGTAATAAACCTATGTGTATTAAGCTTAATTGATTTATATCAAGCTTTATTTAATTTCAGGTTATTTTGAACATATTTTTTGTAGATTGCACAGTAGTTATTCGATACTGATTTCTTTATCGCTTCTAGAAGAAACATTCATTTATGCATAAAAGCCGTTTAATTATGTTCCAAAATTCATCACTCATAAAAAATAATAATTAAATATCAGCCACCCTTGACTAAGTTAGAATAAGCCGAATGAATAAACTATCTAACAATGATATTCTAATATAATGTGAGCCACCTCGGTGGCGTAGTTTGATAACGCGCTAGTTTCATGTTGAGCTAGACTGACTAGGACCGGGTGATTGGGGTTCAATTCCCAGTCGGATGAACTGGGGTGGTTTTCCCTACATAGTTTTCCACTCTCCTTCTATGGAAATACGGGTTCACTTCTTCTAAATTCAACCTTTCTAATTCCTAATCCATTAGCGAAATTAGTGATTAAGCGTATAGCCTAAACAGGCAATAAGACGGAGTGTTAAATAATAATATAATGTGTGTTAAGTTTCATCTAAATAGGAGAAACTATTTTTTTCCACGAAGTTTGGATAAAACTGAAGAACTTAAACATAGGCTATTTATATTAAAATAAAATCCAAGTTTAATAGTTGTTTTAAGGTGCGATATCCAGAACAGAATAAAGGGCATGATAACTTTTACAAATGTCATTAAGGAGTAGGGGCATATATAAATTATTCTTTGAGTGTCAAACTTGAGGAAATTAGTGCATATTTTATTTTCGATAGGTACATCTGATTACCGAACCGTTCCTTCACCTCTGACAAGACGTGTATTAATCACAACTTGTGAATGAGTGAAATGCCAGGCTTCCACCGTGGTTCGGATCCCACGTTAAACTGTAGGTCGTCCATTTCATCTCACAATCACCCTACCATTAAACATTAGCGAGGTGACCTGGCGGTCTAGGGGTAAGGTGTCAGACTTCTATGCTGGCGGCCGGGGTTCAATCCCCAGTCCCGGCAAAGATTTATCTGATTTCCAAACCCTTCCTTCACCTCTTACAAGACTTCTTGTGAATGTGGGGAATGCCAGGCCTCCACCGTGGTTCGGATTCCACGTTAAACTGTAGGTCCTCCATTTCATCTCACAATCACCCTACCATTACACATTAGTGTAATTGCGTATAACCCGAACGGGTAGTAAGACGCGGTGCTAATAATAATAATAAACATTAGCGTAAGTGCTTATACCCGAATTGGTAGTAAGACGTGGTGATAATAATTTCAATTTCCTTTATTATAGTGCTGGCCAACAGTCGTAAGACCTTTAACAGGCCAGCACTGAAAAGTACACAAGTACCTTACAAATACATATATTTACACGAGAAAATAAGATAAACAATAATAGCTAAATAATTGTATATATTGTTGAATAGTTCCGAAAAGATAGTAAATAATAATGATAAGATTAAAAAATAGCAATAATAACAAATAACTAAAGAGTGGTTAAAAGCAGTAGCAATATACAAAAAATAAATCAGAATATTGTAAAATTTAGATATTATAGGTAGAACCTCTTAGTGATAAATTAATGATAAGGGATTTCCTTAAATAACTCTCTGAGTTTAGCTTTTCTTTTATGATAAAAGTCTTAATTCGACAAATCTAGAATTGGTGCTATGGATGCAATGACCTATAGGGCCTACCTTATAAGAGCTATAGAGAAAAAATAATTTTGGATTACGAGAAGCCCGAGAAGGGATATGAATGCCTACATGATCAAGGGCAAATTTGCAATAAATGTTGCTATTGAATATATTAAAAACAAAAAGGGCATCACAAAAAGTCTACGCGAGAAGAGAGTTTGGGGCCCTAATAGGTTTCGAATTCTGTCATAATCATAATAAAATCCGGTTACTAAAGTATTTATCATAGCACGCAGCGACAAATTTTCTTTGAACGTTTTCTAACATAAGAGAGTCAGTTAAGGTAATGGAATTCCAAGCAACAGTAGCGTATTCTAACTTAGATCTAACCAGGGCGTAGTACAGGCATAAAAAACAGTCAACTTTTTTAAATGATGGCGTAATAAATTTAATAAGTCCAAGTAATTTTAATGACTGGGAAATTACATGGTCAACATGATAGCGGAAAAAAAGTTGGTTATCCAGGAGAACACCAAGATCATTGATATAAAGGGTGCGAACTATGTTTTCATTGCCCAATTTATAAGTAAAAAAAGAAAGGATTAGTTTTCCTAGTAAAATGTATAGATTTGGTCTTAGATTTATTAATAGACATTCCATTTTCCAAAGACCATTGTATAATACCATTTACATCATTTTGTAGCTCTATAAATCTGCAATTGATTTGATAATTTTAAATAATTTTACATCTTCAGCAAAGAGTAAATAACTAGATGAGTTCAAATATTTATCAATGTTATCAATAAACACATTAAAGAGAAGAGGACCTAAATTAGAACCCCGTGGTATTTTAATAGTGAATGATCTTTCATGCAAATAACTGCTGAACCAATTTACATATGATTGAGAAAGGCCAAAATTACTAAGTTTAGAGAGAATAATACTATGCTAACATAAGTCAAATGCCTTACTTTGGTTAGAATAAATAGCATCAACCTGACCTTGGGTAGAGACTTGAGGGGCAACATGCCCAAGAAATTCTACTAAATTAGTGACAGTAGATTTATTTTTTATAAAGCCATGATGATTATCTGAAAATTTATTTTTAAGGTGGTGGAAAGAAAGTATGCTCATGTATGATTTTCTCGAATACTTTGGAGAAAGTGTTTAAGAGGGAAATTGGTCTGTAATTACAAGTTTTGGTTTTTGCCCCTTTTTTATAAATAGGTATGACTACAGATTGTTTCCATATAATAATAATAGTAATAATAATATATCTGTTCATGAAATCGTGATTTAGAGAAAGGTAAAAAAAGTGAAGAAATCCTGCGTGCATCCCGCATCGGTGGACATGCGGACTCAATTTCAAGCTCATCTAATCTGGTTTTATAATGACAGGAAGGTCGGGTTTCGTATTCTGATTGATGATTGAATGTACTGAGTTCTTATTTATTTTTACTAAATGGTTTCTCACCATTCCTACATTTAAGCTCGGGTACATTTTGTCAAGATTCTACCGTCATCCCTACCTCGGTAGTGTAAATATCCAGGTGTCCGGATGGGTAGTAAGACGCGGTGCAAGAAATTAATAGTTTTTTTGGAGAAAATTATGATATTAAAAAAAAAGTAGGCACACTTACGGAATGGTCAAATGTATCAGATTTTTTTTATTGTACACGGAAAAAGAAGCTGTCCGTGTGTACAGGGCTGACAAACTCAGAGATTGGACGATCTGAAAGGACATCCCAAGGATTTTTGTTTACGTTCCACTTCCACTGAGTAAAACACGTTATAACGACTACTTGTGGGGTCCACGTCAGTTTGCCTACGAGTAAATCTCTTACACCGGTCTTCGCGCATGCGCCACTGGGCTGTAGTTAGCTGTACACTACTGCAACTCAACTTTTAGTTTTGTTACTCTTTAGATTCTAACGATAAAAAAAATACGCAAGGAAACTGTTGAACGGTCAACAAACAAGAAAAGAAAGAAGGAGCAAGTTCTTGGTGCATACCAGGAGACTGGCAAAACAACACTATGAATATATTAAGTGGACACTCAAATTATAGTTACTTGTTTAAAATTAATAAATAACATATTTCTAAAAAATATATAATAGCTTTCCTGTAAACATGTCCAAAAAGTAGTATAAAATATCACAGCGGTTTAAATGATCTTAAGGTAATACAATGGATCATTATAATGATTGAAATATCTCTTCATTTGACCTTGGACTCACATTAACCAATCTATTGATGTCTAGTAAGACATTTGTTACTTTTTTTTCCCCGGGGTCGCCGTCAGAGATGTATGTATTTTAATCACGTGAATGGTGTAGGGATGAGAAAGGTATGTACCTGCATTTGTTTGAGGGGGGAGTGTGAATAAATTTAGTAAAAAAACACCCTCGATACATCCGGCTGAGATTCGAGCCCCAATCCCTCCATCAACGACACACCAGACCAGATGAGCTTACCATTTGCCCACATACTCATCAATCCGAGTTTTTTTTTAATTTACAGAATTTTAATTTTAACTATATATTATTTCATTCCAGTATCAGTTATTAGTGAATTAAATTTATCAAACATAAGGGAACAAAAGAAAGAAGATGTTTTTAAAGGTGATGTAATATAATTTATCTAGATAAAGTCAGAAATTAAATTATAATATATTCTAGATACATATATCTCAGTTTCTTCGATCGGGATTTAACTACTGTCTACTGCCACACAATCTATATGGAACACCCGCAATGATGGACACGAGGACATTTTCAAAGTTTGTTTGTTGTCATTTTTCAACTAAATCTAATTTATTTGAAGATGTATTCCTGTGCATGGTTGTATTCACACCATTTCCATCAATAGTGTATTTCATCAACCATGTACGGTGACCTGGTGGTCTAGGGGTAAGGTGTCAGACTTCTGTGCTGGCGGCCGGGGTTCAATCCTCGGTCCTGGCACAGATTTATCTTATCTCACAATCACCCTACTATTACACATTAGCGTAAGTGCGTATAACCCGAACGGGTAGTAAGACGCGGTGCTAATAATAATAATAATCAACCATGTACACTCTGCAAAGCGTATCGGCGCTCTAGAAAGAGGCTCCTTCGATAACATTATAATATATTTAATGTTCTAAGAATATAATATAATATAATAATGAAAAAGTGTTGCAGGAAATAATGTGGTCGATGACAACTGGGTGCTGGCAAGACTGGGTGCCAGTGTGAAAACGTAATGATTGTTTTTTACGTGAATTTTCATTTTTGGAATTGTTTGAAAAAAATCATAACAGAGGAACCTTAATTTTTTTGTATTCATAAAGTTAGTCTAATTGATATCTTAAAATAAAAATTAAAATTAAACAGATAAAAAACATGAAAAATACCTAACCTAACTTAATTTTATTTTATAATTAAAAACACATTTTTAAGGTAACGCTAACTTTATAAATACAAACAAATTAAGGTTCCTTTGTTATTACTTTTTTTAATTAACTCCCAAAATGAAAATTTACGTAAAAAAACAATCATTACGTTTTTACACTGGCGCCCATTTGTCTTGGCACCCAATCTTGCCAGCACCCAGTTGTCCGGATCCGGAAATGATGGACCTGCTGGTGGAAACAAGGAGAAGATATGGCATGGAGATCAACATTGAAATGTCAAAAGTGATGGAGATTTAAAAAAAATGATAAGCCACTTAAAATCAAAATTGGAAACAAGGAGTTAAAAAGCAATGAGCAATTCAAGTACATGGGAAGTTTGTTGACAAATAATGCCTACTGCACCAAGGAGATTAGGTCGAGGATCGCATTGTCAAGGAATCTATCAACAAGAAGAGGTTACTGCTGACCATCAAGTTGAGTTTGGAACTAAGGAAGAAACTAATGAAAGGCTACAATTGGAGCAACATGCTGTACGGAGCAGAAACTTGGACTCTCAGGAAGATGCAAAAGAAATACTTGGAGAGCTTTGAAATGTGGTGCTAGAGAAGACTTGAAATAATTAGTTGGACAGACAGGGTGACAAATTAAGAAGTCCTAATAAGGGTAAATGAACAGAGAACAATTTTGGATGTGAATTATTTCTATACAAATCAAACTGGATCGGTAGGACCACCCTTACCAAACGTGGGGCCCTGGGTGAACTTTGTTTTCGGACCCACCAGTTATCTGCTTCCTCCTGCACGAGCCAAGGGTCTATCTAGTATCCGCCACTGCTAGGAATAAGTAAAGTAGGGGAAGTCAGGCAATTATGAGCACCTTAAGAACATCAGTTACTACTAGAGACAGGATTTTGCCTATTTGCCTTTTTTCCCCCTTTATCGTAAAACATAGGCAGTTGAGATATATAGGTGTTTCATGTTATTACAAGTACAATATGTTAATTTTATAGCGCCTTGAATTGCCTATTCTGTTGGTTTTTGCCTATTTTATGAATGAGAGCCTTAATTGCTTCTATTTTATGAATTATGAATAAGAAACTTTATTGTGCCTATTTAGACCTTTTTTCTTTGATATATATATATATATATATATTTTTGCTGAAAAAGAGTCTCGTTTATAGACATGAAAGTTTGGGTTTGTAAGGGGTTAGTGGGAGGGGGAGGTAAATCTGTGACTTTGCCTGACCTTAACAGACTATGTTTAGAATATCACGTCCAATAATAAGGGGTATTAGGATGGGAGTGAGTAGAGGGATGGGAGAGGGTGATGTGATGTGGTCCAACAGCCTTAGCCTGACTGACGTGGAGATTAGAATAGTTTACCACTTGGTTTAACCATCATTATTTCAATATGTGATTGTGTCTTTTAGAGTCAACTTCTGTCTTGGTGGGTTTGTTTACTGATTTGTTTTGTAACACTTCTTGTGTTAACTGTGGTGGAAATGCCCACGGGGAAAAAAAAAAGCAAAAGTGCTTTATTTAAGCAATGGATAGTTGGTGATACTAATTTCACGGCAGATAGAAAAATCATCTTCTGCCAATCGTGTACCAAAGAGGTAAAGTTAATATCCATATCGTTAAATTTAATAATAGGATTCAAAATAGGTTTGCAATATTTGAAAAATAACTATCATTCCATTTATTATTTTCTTTAAAATAAACAGCATTGGCTATCCATAGGTTTTTTAAATACAAGTAAACTACTTTTAAACTCTTTCATGGATTTAAGATTTATACGTTCTGATATATATTTTAACGGCTTTAAGGATACTTCAGAATAGTTAGACGTAATAAATTACGGTTGGTAAAATTACAAATTATGTAAATTTTTTCGCGTATTTTAGGTAAAATGTGACAAGAAATATCATTTAGACCAACACAAACAAACAGCGATGTACTGCAAAAGTTTAAAAGAAAAAACTGGCAGGCAAATGCTAATTTCGCAAGTTGTATTTCCTGACAATTGTTAACAATTTTACTCTGAATTGTGCGCTGCGATGGTAGCCGCGAATATACCATGGACGAAGCTAAACAATCCTATTTTAAAAGGTTTCCTCACAAAATATACCAACAAGCAGATCCCCGATGAATCCACATTGAGGAAGAATTACTTACATCCCCAATACTTATCCGTAAGTTTTTTGTTTGTTAATCTATTTATTTATTTTTTACATTTTAATTTCAAAGATGTTTTAAATTAATTGGAGCTGTGCACTTTCGTTTACTTACATAATTATTTGTTTTGAATATTAAGTGAATTTTTACTCCTTTCCAGACCATTGAGAAGATAAAAGAAAATATTGGAGCTTCCTACTTTTGGACAAGTGTCTATGAGACAACTGACCGTTGCGGCAGATACATCGCAAATATCGTGGTCGGTAAAGTTGACTCCACAGGACCCAGTTCTCCGCACTTGATTGCCTCAAGAGTGCTTGAAGTCGCTAACAGCTCGACAATTGCCAGAGTTGTTCACGATTCTCTGCGTAAGTTGGATTTATATAAGTTTTTACATTCGGAACTTTATCCTATGTAATTCTGTGAGACTAAATATTTATTTTATTGTTCTGTTACAGGAGTGCTTTGGCCATCAGAAAACAATGACGAGAAGTTTATGGTGCTGCTGACAGATAGCGCAGCATATATGCTAAAAGCTGGGGCAAGTTTGAAGGTGTTCTACCCAAAACTAATTCCCGTTACCTGCCTAGCACACGCCGTTCACAGAGTCGCAGAACACATTCGTGCACAGTTCCCGAATATAAATGCTGTAATTTCATCTGTCACAAAAGTATTTCTGAAAGCTCCTTCACGCATAGCAACATTTAGGGGAAAATTGCCGAAAACACCTCTTCCACTACAACCAGTTCTAACACGTTGGGGTACCTGGTTACAAGAGGCAGTGTACTATGCTGACCACATGGACAAAATTCAAAGGGTACGTGTATATTTTTAAGAAAACAATTTTTCTATTTACTCAGAGCTAGATACTTAAATAATTTTTCCTATAATTCTATTATAGCTTGTTAGTTTTGTTCAGAATTTAAAAAATGAATTGATTCCCAATAATTTCAGGAAATTCAAACATTTGATGTGGAGGATGCTGTGTCAATAAGAGAGGCAAAGGTTGCTACATCTTCTAGCACTGTTGTGTCTGATTTGGCCAATGTAAAGAGCTATTTCGGCAACCTTCCTGGAGTTATCGTGTCTCTGGAAGCCAGGAATCTGCCTTTAATAGAATCAGTGAAGATAATGCATACAATACAAGAAGGCGTGAAGCAAACCCCTGGACCTGTTGCCTCGTCAGTCGCAACAAAACTTGAACAAGTACTACAACGAAATACCGGGTGGAGAACAATGGTAGCAGTACCAGACATCTTGGGAGGGCAAAGCACGCCATTGCAGGAGATAAGTTTAAACTCTTCAAAATTGTCCAATTTAAAATTTTGTCCCTTGACATCGTGTGAAGTAGAGAGAAGCTTTTCAAACTATAAAAATATTCTATCAGACCACAGAACAAATTTCCCTTGCGAAAATCTAGAAAATTATATAGTGATTCAGAGCAATGTGAGTTGCTTGTAGATTACATGTAGTAAGTAGCTTGTAGTAAAATAAATTTTACATTGATTATTGTGTGCCTATTTTTTAAAGTGCCTATTTTGGTGCCTATATCCTATATTTTTAGTGCCTATTTGTCTGCATATTTTAAACATTTTTGGTGCCTATGAATCCGGTCCCTAGTTATTAGCCTACATAAGAAACAGTAAGACTACCCAAAAGTAATATTATTTTATTCATTTGCTCATTCAATTAGGTCTACAAAATACAATAAATATGAATGATATTTTAACAACTTTGGTCTAGAAAAAAAATTATTCGCAAGTTCTCATATTAAAAGCATTGGAGGAAAATATGAGCACACCCAAGGGGTTTCAGCCATCTTGTTCATTGTGGTGAGATGTTAACTTTAATTTTTTTTTAAATCAAGGGATGCAATGAGTAGGTTTTATGTTACATTTGAACTTAAATAACGACCAAATCAAAGATAAATATACTGCTTTTTGCTTATACAAACTATGGGAAACATTTTAGTAACTTAATTTTAAACTGATAAATACAGGACGCTGTGATTCTTTTACTATCGCCATGCACTTCCGTCTATGTTGCTATGTTGCTATGATGCTATGTTGCTATGATGCTATGTTGCTATGTTGCTATGATGCAGTTGAACGTTCTTCAGTAAGGTGGCAACATGTACTTACCAAGGGGATAATTTCAGACGGGTATGCTCATATTTCTCACCTATCCATATTAGCCTGACCTTCCCTATCGATACTTTTCTTTCGATACTAGAAATAAGTAAAGTAGCGATACCTTTTTTTCCCCCCATTATTAGAAATAAGTAAAGTATTGATCCTTTAATTTCGATATGGAATTCTTAGTTCTAAATCAACTGTAATTACTCATCAGCAGAACTCAGATTTTGACGATAAAAAAAATTGTAAAAAAATTACTGGTAGCCTATAATAACATTAAAAATTCCACAATACTTAAAATTTACAAATAAATAGCCCAAATATGTTAATGAAAACTCGGAAAGAATGCATAAGGACATCACAAACCAGCCCTTTTCCAAATTTAAGCTTAAGCAAATAAACTTTAAAGTCTCACCGTTGAATGTATATATACTAGGATATACATTCAACGGTCTCACTCAACATGAACATTAATTTATAAGTACATGCTTCAGAAGCAATAGCTTTCCCCTCCTAAAGAAAAATTTGCAGCTTTTAATGTGTAATCTTGAGCTATATATATTTAATTTTATATATATAATATTTATGTAATCTATTATATTTGTCATCTATTTTATACTGTATATAATATTTATAAATATAATAGATTACACATTCAAAGCTACAACTATGCTGGAATTATATACATCCATCGGTTGCAGCTTTGAATGTGTAATCTATTTTATATATAATCTCTCTCTCTCTCTCTATATATATATATATATATATATATATATATATATATAGAGAGAGAGAGAGAGAGAGAGATTATATATAAAATAGATTACACATTCAAAGCTGCAACCGATGGATGTATATAATTCCAGCATAGTTGTAGCTTTGAATGTGTAATCTATTATATTTATAAATATTATATACAGTATAAAATAGATGACAAATATAATAGATTACATAAATATTATATATATAAAAAATATATATATATATATATATATATACACACACACACCGGTTGCAGTGCTTCACCAGGAATGTAGATTTTTCTACCATAAAATGTAAAGCGTGTACAAAGTTGATTTGAAACCTACATTATATTTCCAGTCTGACAACAGTGTGACGAAAAATCTTAACGGAGTATTCATGAATCTATCAAACAACGATATTATTCTAAAATTACCAACAATTATTCAAAGCATGAAAATATGATCTAAAAATAAAAAAATATCAAAAGGTATTACTCAAAAACTACCTATAAAATATACATTTCTACAACAAGGAGAACATGAAATGAGTTTATGTAAACACGAGTATTGTCTACGATGACGTTTCATCAAGCTCCCAAGAAATGTTGACAATATACTAATGTCGTGAGGAAAAAAGAAGTTATGATTCCCTGTAACGCGCCCGGGGGGGGTTGGGAACCACATTACGTAGCAAACAGTCTGGAGTTTGTCGCGAGGACTTTTAGGGCGGGTCGGCCCCAGTAGGATGGCAGGGGGAAGGGGGGAGGGAGGTCTGCTGGTGGGGACAAGATGGGAGGAAGGGAGGCGTAACCTTGCCTTTGAAGTCCACCGACTTCACCAGAGTCGGTAATTTAGCTAATGAATTACCACAGTATAGTCGGTCCCAACAAAACTCGAGTTGTATCACTGGTATAGCCTGATATCGCTGTGTGCAAAGATGCAAGAGAGTCCAAGCAAAGCTGCACGAGAAAGAATTTTCTGTTTCTTAACAGAATGTATTGCCGGTGACTGGGAGATCAAAAGTAGAATTTTGACAGGGTGCACAGAGGGAAGTTTTTCATGTGATATTTATCATTTATACTACTTTTCTCTCCCTATGCTATTTTAGTTGCATTCCTTTAAAACTACTTTATTCCTCACTGCTTCATAAAATAATCAATTATATAACCTGTAAACATAGAAATAAAATAAAGGCTGGTTTATTATGCCTATATAGTGCGAACGTTAGCTTGCTATCTTATTTCGTCCTAATAAGTACTTAAGGATAAGAGAAGGGCTTTTGAACACGAGTAGAAAGCTAAACAGACTATTGACAATACTCACGTCAAGATAAAAGATATAAATCTGTTCTTAGAAATATATACTTTTTCTATTTATGCATTTTTAGAACAATATTAACTACTGCTGGCACACCCACACTAGAGTAGAAACATTGTGAACACCTCGCATACATAAATCAAGATACTCCTTGCTTAATCATAGCCGGCAACACACCTTACACATCGGTTAAGCGGGCAGAAAAACTTGGAGGCGTTACCACCCAAGTATGAGTATGTTGTTTAACATTATATTTAGCGAATGAGATCTAGTAAACCAGATGAAGAAGATTTAAATGTATACACATCACTTGTAGGGAGGGTTCCAGCATTTTTCGTTAGACAAAACAAAATTCATAGAATTTGAAACACCATTCTTATTTTAAAACAGTTTTTTAGTGGTTAATAAAAAATGTACAATAATGTAATGATTAAAAAAATGTTATTATTATATGTCGTGTAATTCACGGTAGGGGCCAAATTTTTAAATTTGTTAGAATCCCTTTGAAAGTGATTACTGTTTTCGTGAAGGTTGGGGTACAATCTTATTTTGGTAACTGGAGTGGTTTTTATTATGTGATTTTCACTGTGATTTTTCTATCTTTCCTGAACCACAAATGCAATGTATTACCTCTAAGAAAGTCTGCTAATTCATCTACAATTAAGTAGTTAATAATCCACATCCCTGGCCACGAAATTTAAGGCGACATTTTCTGAAAAGATGGGATTTCTGGTGACGGGTAGGTCAAGGTTTGAATCTCTGTCGGGTATGCTGGAGTGATTTCCATACATGTGGTTTATCTTTCTAGTATTCCTAGCATCGTTTCATTATGTTGCGGGTACATTTCCCCAAAGCTGCCCTCCTAATCTCTACCACTTATAATAAAATAGGTAATTCATAAATATAGGTGGTTTTTATTTGCCTACCCCGCATCCTACTACCTTCTTGAACTATCCACATATTTACATCTATGGGAGAATGATTAGAAAGGTTGAGTTTTAGATTAAATGTAGCCACATTTTATTGGCAGGAGAGTGTAGACACATTTACCGAAGGTCCATTTCAATAAGCCTAGTTAGGAATGAAAAACCCCATCCTCCCCATTCCCAGCAAGTCATACCAGATGATGTCCACGTGTTAGTTAGTCCATCTTCCCACTGATTCAGGAAGCCTTGGTGTTGAACCAACAAACCAAATATCAATGAAACATACATTATATATTACGATAAAAGTTATTTTGGTTTTACAGTCCAATTTGCATAGAAAGGCCCTTATCTGACTGATAAAAAAGCTACTAATCTACTTTAACGTATTCGCACATAGAGTAATGTGATCCGCAGTTGTCACTTATTAAAGATATTATCAACACCTATAAAATATAATTAATAATATAGTAACATGTTATTAATTTCAGCCTCAAACCCAAATGTTAATATTTTATAAAAGATCTTCTTATGAAAATTGGAATGTAGTCTCTCCTTCTCTTTTTGGGAAGGCCGGTTCCAAATATTTTCGACAGAATTAGAGTTAGTACTAAGCTCGGTAGCTATAACGCGCGACGGTCGCAGCCGTATCTACCGACAACCTCACGGTATTGCCCCAACCCATGGTCAGTAATTGTTTACGTGTCGATCCCAATAGCTCTATAATAGTATAACCTCGTCTCCTAGCAATCATGTGCAGGTCTGAGACCGACGGAAATGTTATAAATATACCAATCATCAACTATTTTCATGGTAGTATGCCAAATTTACTCGGATTTTCATAAGTTTTTCTTTCCTTCTGATACAAATTTGTTTGACTTACCATTAAAATTATTGTTATTATTATTATTATTATTATTATTATTGTTATTATTATTAGCACCGCATCTTACTACCCG
This sequence comes from Timema monikensis, assembly GCA_902151445.1. Taxonomy (NCBI): domain Eukaryota; kingdom Metazoa; phylum Arthropoda; class Insecta; order Phasmatodea; family Timematidae; genus Timema; species Timema monikensis. The sequence goes on along the minus strand of CABFVZ010005494.1, from coordinate 2,457 downwards.
TTCGGGTTATACGCACTTACGCTAATGTGTAATGGTAGGGTGATTGTGAGATGAAATGAAGGACCTACAGTTTAACGTGGAATCCGAACCACGGTGGAGGCCTGGCATTCCTCACATTCACAAGTTGTGATTAATACACGTCTTGTCAGAGGTGAAGGAAGGGTTTGGCAATCAGATAAATCTGTGCCGAGACCGAGGATTGAGCCCTAGACCACCAGCACTAAAGTCCGACACCTTAACCCTAGACCACCAGGTCACCACTAAACTTATTAAAATTTGGAATTACATTCTATACTTTACAAGATATCAGGTATTTGTTTACGGTTTTTATTGATGAGCTGGAGTGAGCACATCGGCTAGTCTTTACCCAACACCATGGAGGCTAGAATATAGTTTGACATAAGTATATCAAGGAATATAGACAGTTTATCCTATACATAATATTTATTCCTTAAACTTAATCTTCCCATTTTTCTAAAAAAAAAAGAGATAAAATAAATAAAACGCACATCTTTATATTAAATTATTTAATTTTTTATATCATTACCGATTATGATAAATCAAGATAGCACTCAAATATTATTTGAAAGTAGCTTATTTAATAATAATAATAATAATAATAATGCATATCTTGGCTACATAATTCATAGCTCAATTTGTGGAAAGATTAGCCAGTACTAATGTACCGTTACCCGGGGGACGCTCGAATGTACTAATCGTACAACTTTTCCACGCTCCAATGAGATGAGATGATGGTGATAGTGAATATGAGAGTTTGGAACCACTAAAAATGTCTTAAACCTATTATAAGCCTAAATAACCAAATCTGGTGACAAATGGGATCTATTTCCCGTTCGGGAAAAATACCCACGGTACCAGCTGAGAATCGATCCTGGAACCCCTAGGGTCGTAGCCAGGTAAACTGACCACTACATCATCGAGCTGGTTAAATTACTTGATATAGTTGCGAGTTTTAAAGACTTAAGATCGACTTATAGTGACGATGTAGTTTTCTTCCACGATTATCTGAAAATTGCCATGAGAGAGCGACCAACCAATGGTCAGAACACACCTCACAAGAGCGAATTTACTAATATTCACGTAATTTATCTTACAGCTTCATCCAAATGGTTTCACCCATTCGTATTTATCATCCTCGCAATATTAAGATAAGCGCCTGCGACGGCAACATGTAGATTAAGATGAACATTTTTCGGTAAGTCCTAGATAGGAAAATCTTTCACAGTGGGGGCGTGTAGCCTGTTAAGTAGGTGAAGGGGTTTGGTGTGGGGAGTTGGTACCTAGAGTCTATTACAAATTTTAAAAAACTCCATGGTGTGTGTCTGCAAGAGAGCTATACCAACCAAGCGGCTGCCACCATTGGCGATGATAGGGCCAATATTTGCGGCTAGAAGGTGTCATGTGGTCAGCACAATGAGCCCTTCAGTATTTAATATCAGTTTTCTAAACCAGCGCTGCTACTTATTTATTCCAGTAGCTCCTCAGTTTTGTCCTCACGACGCTGAGTTGACCCCGTTTCAGATCCACTGTTTCATAGAAAATCTGAAAGTGCCGGGGATCGAATCCGGGACCTCTAGATCTGTGGCCAGAAACTTTGACCTCTAGACAACTTTCACTATGGTATAGCTTTTAATATAGTTTCATTGTGTAATACGTCAGTGTAGGACTTTCACCTTTAATTGTAAACGGAGTGTACTCAGAACATTGAGCAGGTATTCGAACCCTGACCTCCCCGTTACAAGCAAACCACTGAAATCAGGCAGGTAGACAAAGTAAGTCGAACCTCAACAGAACAGCTCGCACCGATGAGGCGGGAATCTTGTGATTGGATTAGAGCTCATCACGTGACCACGTTTCTGTTCCACGCTTGTTTTTTCGGCGCGAGAGTGTGAATCCATAGTACTTCAGTTTGACACAAAGGTTTCTAGAGTATAAACCTTGAGTTTGATGGACCACAAGGGTATATCGAGATCCTCCAAGGAGATAAGTAATCCGATAGCAGTATGACAGCTAAAGGAAGGGATTATAGATAGCTTGAGTGTAATAGCCTATTTACTCCACTTTTATGGGGGCCAGGTGGAGGGAGACTAGGATTATCCCCCTCCCCCTACGTTGTAAGGAGGTCCACGGGAGTAGGAGGAGCGTCACTTACACAATTAAATAAGAACAAAATTCATAAACGGATGAAAGGCTAGGATAAGTTTGGTTGGGTAAGAGCTATAATTATATGTAGAAATTATGGAAGGTTTAAAGGCTAAGTTTGTATCATAATACTTATTTTTAACACTATTTTCTGAATTGATCTTACTATCATGAACCAAGCATTCACTAACTCATGAAAGGTTAGGTTAAGAGGGAACCCCCATACCTTCTATTTTGTTTCAAATCCGCTACGCTTCGTGCTTGTAGAGAACTTTAATTCCATTTCCCCCTCTG
>CABFVZ010005493.1:0-30424 GCA_902151445.1 Timema monikensis | reverse complement strand
AAAATATTAATAACTGAATATAATACCATCAAATGTAAAATTTCACGCTCTATTTAACCTGTTATTACCACAAGAGTTAAAAGAAAAACTAAAATGAAATTACTAGACTTTTTTCTTTCTTAAATTCGATTATGGAAAGTAAAATTATACTGTAATCTTCGGGGAAGTATTGTTAAAAGTGATTGATAATATTTTTAGTGATAATAATAATATTTAGAAAATAATAGTTATTTCCAAATATGGTGACAAAAGTTACTTTTAGACAATGTTGGCATTACTGATACCAATTGCTAGCTTCTGCTAGCTGTCATGTAAAACCATAGAAGTGGTAAGTCCACTGTATATACCTAAATGTTGACTGTCAGCACTAAGGAAACCATGGGGCTACTGTACCGTTCCCAAAAAGCATTACTTATGCCATAGCTCAAAATTAATTACCTAGTATTTCTGTCAACATATAGCTTGCTCCCTCCATCCCCAAAAAAATGATAAATAGGCCTACATCATGTTAAGAAGTGTATCATGTTCTGATTGCTACTCTCTTAATATGGGAGTGTAGATAGAGAAAGCAAGAAAAGTCCACTGTTTTTGCAGTTTTTATAAGATAGCATTTTCATTTGTTGGTCAAAAGAAATTAAATCATTCTTCAGTACAAACGTAGAGTTTAGTTTTCTTCACGTGATGATATCAACAGTTGATGAATATCTGTCGAAGCTGTACTGGAATAATGATCACCTTCTTCTCTTTATTTAAAAAGTTTGTCATCTAATGTCGCTATGCTCACGAGGTCACCATGCACTCCATGTTTCAACTGGAGCGATATTATACTTATTTTTGGCCAAAAAAAGTGTTGCCACACAAAGTGTAAAAACACTAACCTTTTTTCGGGTCCCTCACATTCCCACATTATTACATTTCTCCTCTTTGGATTTCAAGTTCAAATATCTCTTATAATTTATCCTTGGATATGATAAATTTATAGAAAAACTAATTATTATTATATTCAATAATACAGCACATAGAAATTAACATAAAAACATAGGCTAGGTAATAAATAATATGATAAATAAAAACTACATTATATAAAATGTCAGTGGCATCATAGATTTAAACCAAAATTAATCCTCGCCCTCGCCACTAAATTATACACAATTGACACTAAACAAGATAGTTTATTTAGTTTTAGACTAGTTCTTCCTTTATTCTATATTAACTACTAATAATTATGTAATATAATGTAAAATGCAATTTTAATTGTATACATATTCTGTTAAGTTGTATCAAATTTAACTATATTTTTCACTAATACTAAAATTTAGTATTTTTAAATATTCGAGGATTCAAATTTGAATTCAAACTAAACAATAATTAAAAAGATTGATTCTTTAATTTTTTTTTTACCGTGAATGCTCAAAATGTCCAAGCCCCCCGCATACACATCCAGTTACAAATACTATAGCTACCCACACTGTCAGATACATTTTATCTAACAATAATTAGATACCGTAGTGCAACTAATCATGAGGAATGTCTTATTTTTATTTTTATCTGTTCTAAAAGAAAGGTTATCAGATAAAAATTATCAACCGTGCACAAACACACCTGAGAATTTTTTTTCTTTAAATCAAGATAATTTAAATGACTTTGATAGAGTCGAAAAGTTGAAACATAAATAACGTAGACTATTTACGAAAATATTCTGAATAAAGGACTAAAATGACTGATGAAGTGATTAAAATCAATACAAATTGAATTTAAAAAAAGTTGTTTTGAGAATTGGAATCAGGTTTAAAAACCTCTAATAAAATTCTGAATACAGTATATCATCAAATTATTATTATTATTATTATTATTATTATTATTATTATTATTAGCACCGTGTCTTACTACCCGTTCGGGTTATACGCACTTACGCTANATTATTAGCACCGTGTCTTACTACCCGTTCGGGTTATACGCACTTACGCTAATGTGTAATGGTAGGGTGATTGTGAGATGAAATGAAGGACCTACAGTTTAACGTGGAATCCGAACCACGGCGGAGGCCTGGCATTCCACACATTCACAAGATGTCTTGTCAGAGGTGAAGGGAGGGTTTGGAAATCAGTATATCATCAAAGGGACCGTCCTAAAATTATGTAAGGTTTTTGGGGTGAAGGAGGTTCAGTAATTTTTTTTATATATTTTCTTAAACGGGGGAGAGGGAGCTTCAATATTTTCTTACGTTTTCTTATGAGGGGGAAGTGGGGGCTATGGAGTTCAGAACCCATATTACGTCAGTTTTTTATCAATGTTTATGGTACTACCAAATATTTTTAAAAAATACCAGAAAATATATAAATTATAAAATTGTTGTTACTTAGGTGTTTTGCTCCTAATTTTACTGCAATTCAAAGTATTCTAAAATTTCATATCACTCGTTTTATTATACATTCAATCCGTATGTTTAAAAATAACTAAACTATTAAAATAGTAAATTTATCAAATCGTAAAAAAGATACATAAGATTGACGGGAAGGGAGGAAGGAAAATCCTACGATTCCTTACGTTAAAGGAAAGGGGGGGTACAAAAATCACGAAAAAATAAATCCTAATGTAATTTAATGACGTGTGTGGTACATACCTATCTGGTCGATACGGTGCATATCAAGACTAGAGCGACTACCATATTCCAGCGCCATCTAGATTCTAGGCGGACAGTTCGAACTTTGGTCAGGAGAACACGCACGAAAACAATATTTAGGAGGCTATGGAACACAATATCCACTATCAACAAACCAGAGAACTGGCTGATGCTAATCAAGTCAGGAAAGGGAAACATCACTTTTTCTTTTCAAGGATAGATACTCGTGACTATCTAAAACCTCGTAAAAAACTATCGATGATATAGGGGTGGGTGGGTGGCTGGGTAGTTTTATTATTTCGGGAGAGAATCCTAATTGCCACCAATCACTGCTACGCCAATGGGGATACAAGGACTTGAGACAGCTTTTAAAATATAAAATGGGGTCGTAGATGTATTGATGTAGGTAGTAATAAAAAATAGCTCGACCAATAATTAAAGCATAACAAAAACGAAGTTATCTTAAAAGCCATATATAGCGTGGGAAAGCGTTATGTTACACTGGTATGGCAGTTTGTTTCTACCAAAGGTCTACACAAATAGTAATCTATTAGGGGAAACGCCTTTCATATAGCCCTATCTACTAAAATAAATGTACCGGTACTCGTATACCATCCAACACAGCAGCTATCTCCTGGCAAGAGTACCACGTTGAACTAAAATGTGGGAGCGGTTCAATAGGTAAGTTATTATCGTGTGTATTTGGAAATAAACCCTCACTTCTAGTGAAAGCACACTTGCTGGCAATCCACGTGTTTTTAGCACGTGTTGGAAGTATCTACAGTACTTAGATCCACCTGGACTCTCAAGTTTCCAAGATTGTCTCGGGTGTAATCTGCTACTAGTTAGAGTTGAAACATCGTCAACACTGTCTCTGTGTATTCTGCTACTAGTTAGAGTTGAAACATCGTCAAGACTGTCTCTGTGTATTCTGCTACTCGTTAGAGTTGAAACATCGTCAACACTGTCTCTGTGTATTCTGCTACTAGTTAGAGTTGAAACATCGTCAAGACTGTCTCGTGTGTATTCTGCTACTAGTTAGAGTTGAAACATCGTCAACACTGCCTCTGTGTATTCTGATACTAGTTAGAGTTGAAACATCGTCAAGACTGTCTCTGTGCATTCTACTACTAGTTAGAGTTGAAACATCTTCAACACTGTTTCGTGTGTATTCTGCTACTAGTTAGAGTTGAAACATCGTCAACACTGTCTCGTGTGTATTCTGCTACTAGTTAGAGTTGAAACATCGTCAACACTGTCTCGTGTGTATTCTGCTACTAGTTAGAGTTGAAACATCTTCAACACTGTTTCGTGTGTATTCTGCTACTAGTTAGAGTTGAAACATTGTCAACACTGTCTCTGTGTATTCTGCTACTAGTCAATACACATGAAAGGTTATATTTTTCGCAGTATATTTATAGAAGAGTAGACATATTGCGGAACATCAGCTACAAAAACAAACGTGTCCTCACGATATTTAAGCAGGCGCCAAGGCGCCATCGAATATAAATATGTGCCGTCACGAGTATTTATATAGTTAGCTGGCGGTATTAATAATTATATGAACGTATCTTTTACGAGCTGCTAAAATAAAGCCGACTTACATAATACTCCGTCATTCTAGGTGAGTAATTTCTCTCACTTTACAGCACACGGTCAATACACATAAGTTCAAGAAACAAGTAAAACATTATTGCTGGTCCTGGTGACCCAAACTATGTCATTATAGTCGAGATTTTGAGGATAGATTTAATTACTTTCCTTCTGCCCAAAGATATTGTAGACATCTCTCTTCAGTACGTCTAATTGCCCGCATGGTGGGCACGCCGACTAAGGCCGGGTTCACGATCATTTCTTTATTCACCGCTTCTCCATACCGGTTTACGGTTACACAAATACATTATTGAGCTTATTAATTAAGCTAGTGTGACAGATATAAGGTGGAGTGTAAAGGAAATGTACTCGAATTTTTGTTGAGGACAAGTGGTTAACCATTTAATTAAAATAACTCTTAGTAGAGATGCCAGTACTCAAACCCTCTACCTCTCCGTAACCGGAAAACCAGAATCAATTAACTTGGCATTAAGACCGCACCGTACCAGCGCAGGTCACTATCAACTAAACGTTGACGTGGCATTCATTTTACGTAAAGACATGACCAGAATTAACGTAATGTAACAACTCAAGGAAAACAGTCAATTAAAACAAATTGCTCACTTAAAAGGAACTCGATCACTCAACGCTGATTAAACTTCAAGTAGCTGTGATAATAGCTTACGGGAGCTCCAAATTAAAGCAGTGATCCCAGCACCTTGCCATGTGGCCCCCCCGAGTCAATGGTGTGTCCACCAGCTCGTATAGGAGCCGCGAGAAATGATCAGTGTTATTGCAGTTGTTACTTGGGGGAAAAAACGGGTCAAAGGAAAACAAACATTTCTCCAGTACAAACATAGAGCTTAATTTACTTTACACGGACACCTGTACAGGTGTCGAAAATCAGACAACCTTGTCCTCCAATTTAATAGCAACTTTTTCTCTACATTAAAAAAGTTTCTCATCTAATGCCGCTATTATCATTACAGATAATTAAACTCTATGTTTGTACTGGAGCAATATTTGATTTGTTTTGAGCCAAAAGATGTTTATCTACACAAACAGCACACACTGACCTTTTACCGCGTCCCCTACACCCACACCTTAAACAAGTGATAACTTTTTGAGTTTGTTGACCAAAAAGAAATGTATTTTATACATATCTAAATTTACAGAATACCATATTATTTCTGGTCCAATTATATATGCGAAATATTATTTTCGATTATGAAAATCATACAATAAAAATTCAAATCTTGACGATTATTGACTGTTTAGGAGCAGTAATATCATCTTATTATATGAGAAAATGGCTGATAAAATGCAGGGCCTAAGATTAAACTGATTTAAAACGTGTATTGTTAGCGCGTGGTGAAGTATGTTTAGAAATTAGATAAATTGGCCAAAACTGCTTAAACATTTTTTCAATTCCTAATTTCATGCCACGAAAATTTGGAGTGAATAAAATAAGTTTGACGTCTTCGTGGTTAATGTCAAATAGTAATTATGCCAAATAGTTGAAAAAACATTTTCAAAATAAACGTCAATTTCATGTAAAATATGATATTTTTTAAATATTATTTGATGGCAATAGGTACCTGCTACACTAGTGTCAAGTTTTGAACATTCCCCTGGTCCAGACAAATAATATACCCAGACACTCAACCTCCAGGTTAAAATGGTTGCGCTCCTTTTGCAAGCTTGAGTCCTTCACCACTAGGATCGCTGCGTTCAGTCCTATCATCACCCAGCAGTGACGCTAGCGCAGCCCAGTGTTGAAGGACTCAAGCTGGCAAAAGGAGCGCAGCGAGATCCCCGTGAGGTTGAAAGCCTGTTTCTATTCTTTGTCTGTACCATGGTCGCAAAAAAGTTGGGGACCACTGTGTAAAAAGTTTTAAAAAAAAGCCATAGAGATTTGATGTTAGCAAGACGCAAACAATGCCGAAGAATGCGTCTGGTTCATTCCGTGTCAAATCAACACACTTTTTATTTTTACAAAATTTTACCTGACCATCTCAGATTTTGATAAAATTCGGTATATAAATACTGTGTATGTAAACTAAGAAAAATGCCAATTTTTATTTAAATATCTCAAACTGTTTTCAAAATATGGCTATGTAAAAATTTCAAAAAATGGTCAAAATCGCAGCGCTGGTTTATTTTCTAATCGTCGTAGCAGCTCTCCGAATTTAGCTATAGGTGAGAGTGTGTCATTTTATTCAGTTTTTTTACGCCCTTTCCGATAACATGCAGCACAATATGCATTTTCATAACAAATTTCTTTCAAAACTCAAGATCAAAATCAAAATTTCGATTTTCTGAAAAGTGCATCGCCTAAGAATTTCCGAAAAATCCTGTGCATAGTCTGTACTTGTGTTAAGTGATTGTCAAAATTTAAAAGTGTGAGGGTACTAGGTTCATACTTAAAATTATTTTAAAACAAAGTGGATTTATGTAGTAAGTGAAGTACAGTTTTACAATAGGTATTCGTTACTACTTAGTCAAATGTTAGAGTTGGTTGACAGCCTGTTTACTTTCCATAGTCTCATCAGGAGTTTATTATTATTATTATTATTATTATTATTATTATTATTAGCACCGCGTCTTACTACCCGTTCGGGCTATACGCACTTACGCTAATGTGTAATGGTAGGGTGATTGTGAGATGAAATGGAGGACCTACAGTTTAACGTGGGATCCGAACCACGGTGGAGGCCTGGCATTCCCCACATTCACAAGTCATCAGGAGTTATTACATAAATCCTTCCAGTATAAGTTGTAGGATCGACTTAGCAAATAACATCCTTCAACGATATCGACAATACATCTGGCTTCCTCGGATATGAAAATGACGGAGAAAGTCCAACAGGATGTAGAAATGTTACTAAGTAGTAAGTGTTATAACTACTTGAAATAATTAACTAACAAAGCCCATCAGATATATATAATACCTATTGTAAAACTGTTCTTCACTTACTACATAAAGGCTAACGTTCTTTAAAATCCACTTTGTTTTAAAATAATTTTAACTATGAACCCAGTACCCTAACGCTTTTATAGTTTGACAATTACTTAACACAAGTACAGACTATGCCCAGGATTTTTCTGGATTTGTTTTGGCGACGCGCTTTTTCAAAATATATCAAAATTGAAATTTTGATAGATTTTTTTATTCATGACAATTCATGTCGTGCTGCATGTTATTGGAAAGAGCGTAAAAAAACTGAATAAAATTACACCAATCCCACCTCTCTAGCTAAATTCGGAGAGCTGCTACGACGATTAGAAAATAAACCAGCGCTGCGATTTTGGCCATTTTTTTAAAACTTTACAAAGCTATATTTTGAAAACTGATTTAGATATTTAAATAGAATTTGGTATTTTTCTTAGTCTCCATACACACAAAATCTGAGATGGTCAGATAAAATGAGTGTGTTGATTTGACACGGAAACTAACACCCTTGTGTTAAGTAAACGTCACGTCAATGTTAAGTGGATTGTGATGGATACCATTTGTAAGCACGAGGATCTATCATCCTTACATAGAGTGAAAGGTAGGTGAATAATAAGTTGCTCATGATAGCGGTATCAACGGTACACATTCCATAACATACCGTTGTTTAATGAACGACAGAGTAGATTTAAAACACAACTCACAAAGGAAGTCGAAACCAATCTAAATACGGGTCATTAGGCTAGGAATCATGGGAAAAGAAGACTAGCTCACACATGTTCACAATATCCACTTCCTAGCTAGGATTCATGAGACAATACTAGCTCACACATGTTCACAATATCCACTTCCTAGCTAAGATTCATGGGACAAGACTAGCTCACGCATGTTCACAATATCCACTTCCTAGCTAGGATTCATGCGACAAGAAGACTTAGCTCACGCATGTTCACAATATCAACTTCCTAGCTAGGATTCATGCGACAAGACTAGCTCACGCATGTTCACAATATCCACTTCCTAGCTAGGATTCATAGAACAAGACTAGCTTACACATGTTCACAATATCAACTTCCTAGCTAGGATTCATGGGACAAGAAGACTAGCTCACGCATGTTCACAATATCCACTTTCCTAGCTAGGATTCATGGGACAAGACTAGCTCACACATGTTCACAATATCCACTTCCTAGCTAGGATTCATGGGACAAGACTAGCTCACACATTTTCACAATATCCACTTCCTAGCTAGGATTCATGGGACAATACTAGCTCACACATGTTCACAATATAAACTTCCTAGCTAGGATTCATGGGACAAGACTAGCTCACACATGTGCACAATATCCACTTCCTAGCTAGAATTCATGAGACAAGACTAGCTCACACATGTTCACAATATCCACTTCCTAGCTAGGATTCATGGGACAAGACTAGCTCACACATGTTTACAATATAAACTTCCTAGCTAGGATTCATGGGACAAGACTAGCTCACACATGTGCACAATATCCACATCCTAGCTAGGATTCATGAGACAAGACTAGCTCACACATGTTCACAATATCCACTTACTAGCTAGGATTCATGGGACGAGACTAGCTCACACATGTTTCACAATATCCACTTCCTAGCTAGGATTCATGGGACAAGACTAGCTTACACATGTTCACAATATCCACTTCCTAGCTAGGATTCATGGGACAAGACTAGCTTACACATGTTCACAATATCCCAATTTGAACACGTTCAAGGTAATGTGTCGCCCTCACCCCTTCGGCGTAGGCAATATGTAAAGGGAAATAAAGGAGATTTTTGTACACAGCGTCTTACTACCCATCCGGGCTATTCGCAAAGTTAGGCCAGCAGTAATGGGGTAGGGACCAGGAAAGTAGATTTTAGGGGAAGTGTACCCACCATTTGCGTGGAAGAAGTGACGAAGGCTGTCTTTTTGTACATTCAACCAGGATGTGAACCACGGCCATCTGGTTTGTTGCGAGTGACGCTATAGACCGTGGTGTCACAGTTGCGGGTGGTAACTCGAGTGAGTGCGCGTGTTTTGAGCCTTCATCTTGAACTAGCTCCAACCATTCCAAAATGCGGCTTGTTTTACGCTCTCTCTTCACTCCCAAGTCCTTGATGGACTTACATACATGCAAAACAGTTTATTGATTTTAAATTTGAGGTATTTAACGGACCCTTTCTGAACTGACTGATTATATCAGCATACGAGAATTTCTATGAGCGAGAGCGAAAAGGCTCACCAATTTTGCCGGGAAAGGTATTTTCCCATACCTTCCATGGTTATTTTACATACCATAACCGACATGGGACCGACGGATTTACTTTACCTCCGAACTAAGTTGTTCTGGTGATGTTTACCAATCAGTCTACTTCTGCTGGGTTTGAACCCACGGACATTGGGGCCCGAGGTGAACACTTTACCTCAAGACCACTGTACAACACAGTGAACAACACAGTGTACAACCAGGGCGAGTTTTGTTTATTTGTGGTAAGACTCTTCTAACCCCGGTAACCAATTTTCTCTAACCAGAAACTTCCCGGGGAGAGCACAATTTTGTTTGCTAGTTTTATTTGCTACGTACTTGCCTAAAGATTCGACACGGAAAATTTTACATATATTTTTTTCAGAAAATTTTAAATTATTATTTAACTGTAAAATAGTTTCAAGTGATCAAATGGAAATAGTGTAATCGAGCTATAGATATCCCAAATTTCAGAATTTATACTTAAGATTAATTTATCCTAAGATAAGGGCGTAAACACTAAAAACATCATCAAACGAGCTTCGGTGGCCGCACGGTCTAACGCGCTACTCACACAATAGACTACACTCCCGATAACAAGGAGATCGGTGTTCGATCCCAGTCAGGTGCAATTCCTCTAATTTCAACCTTCCTCATTCCCAACACATTAGCGTAATGAGTACATAGGTGTATAACAAAACGAGTAGTAAGATGCGGTGCAAAGAAAAAACAAACAAATGAATACTAGCTTTTGCAGACAAGTTATAAATCATAATTAAATTTTTTGTCATAAATAGTTTGATTAAAATAATTTTAGTTGGCCCGACTGGTCTCCAGAGAAAAGGAAAGGGTGGAAGCCACAATAAGTGAATGATACTTTATTAGGTCTCTTTGGAGTGTTTGGAGTGATCTTATTCGTGTGTGGCTGTGTAATGTGTCAGGATTTCAGCCCGAATAGAACAAATACTCGGCAGGAGAAGTTATAAACACCGGCAATTTATGTCGTGGACTCGGTGTGCACCCTGGGTCTAACATCCCTGAACTACAAAGTTGGAGTACCTGGGTGTGCACCCTGGGTCTAACATCCCTGAGCTACAAGGTTGGAGTACCTGGGTGTGTACCGAGGGTCTAACATCCCTGAGCTACAAGGTTGGAGTACCTGGGTCTGTACCGAGGGTCTAACATCCCTGAGCTACAAGGTTGGAGTACCTGGGTCTGTACCGAGGGTCTAACATCCCTGAGCTACAAGGTTGGAGTACCTGGGTCTGTACCGAGGGTCTAACATCCCTGAGCTACAAGGTTGGAGTACCTGGGTCTGTACCGAGGGTCTAACATCCCTGAGCTACAAGGTTGGAGTACCTGGGTCTGTACCGAGGGTCTAACATCCCTGAGCTACAAGGTTGGAGTACCTGGGTCTGTACCGAGGGTCTAACATCCCTGAGCTACAAGGTTGGAGTACCTGGGTCTGTACCGAGGGTCTAACATCCCTGAGCTACAAGGTTGGAGTACCTGGGTCTGTACCGAGGGTCTAACATCCCTGAGCTACAAGGTTGGAGTACCTGGGTCTGTACCGAGGGTCTAACATCCCTGAGCTACAAGGTTGGAGTACCTGGGTCTGTACCGAGGGTCTAACATCCCTGAGCTACAAGGTTGGAGTACCTGGGTCTGTACCGAGGGTCTAACATCCCTGAGCTACAAGGTTGGAGTACCTGGGTGTGTACCGAGGGTCTAACATCCCTGAGCTACAAGGTTGGAGTACCTGGGTGTGTACCGAGGGTCTAACATCCCTGAGCTACAAGGTTGGAGTACCTGGGTGTGCACCCTGGGTCTAACATCCCTGAACTACAAGGTTGGAGTACCTGGGTGTGTACCGAGGGTCTAACATCCCTGAGCTACAAGGTTGGTGTACATGGGTGTGCACCCTGGGTCTAACATTCCTGAGCTACAAGGCTAGAGTACCTGGGTGTGCACCCTGGGTCTAACATCCCTGAACTACAAAGTTGGAGTACCTGGGTGTGTACCGAGGGTCTAACATCACTGAGCTACATGGTTGGGGTACCTGGGTGTGTACCGAGGGTATAACATCCCTGAGCTACAATGTTGGAGTACCTGGGTGTGAGCCGAGGGTCTAACCATCCTGAGCTACAAGGTTGGAGAAGCTGGGTGTGTACCGAGGGTCTAACCACCCTTAGCTACAAGGTTGGAGTACCTGGATGTGTACCGAGGGTCTAACATCCCTGAGCTACAAGGTTGGAGTACCTGGGTGTGCACCCTGGGTCTAACATCCCTGAGCTACAAGGTTGGAGTACCTGGGTGTGTACCGAGGGTCTAACATCCCTGAGCTACAAGGTTGGAGTACCTGGGTGTGTACCGAGGGTCTAACATCCCTGAGCTACAAGGTTGGAGTACCTGGGTGTGTACCGAGGGTCTAACATCCCTGAGCTACAAGGTTGGAGTACCTGGGTGTGTACCGAGGGTCTAACATCCCTGAGCTACAAGGTTGGAGTACCTGGGTGTGTACCGAGGGTCTAACATCCCTGAGCTACAAGGTTGGAGTACCTGGGTGTGTACCGAGGGTCTAACATCCCTGAGCTACAAGGTTGGAGTACCTGGGTGTGTACCGAGGGTCTAACATCCCTGAGCTACAAGGTTGGAGTACCTGGGTGTGTACCGAGGGTCTAACATCCCTGAGCTACAAGGTTGGAGTACCTGGGTGTGTACCGAGGGTCTAACATCCCTGAGCTACAAGGTTGGAGTACCTGGGTGTGTACCGAGGGTCTAACATCCCTGAGCTACAAGGTTGGAGTACCTGGGTGTGTACCGAGGGTCTAACATCCCTGAGCTACAAGGTTGGAGTACCTGGGTGTGTACCGAGGGTCTAACATCCCTGAGCTACAAGGTTGGAGTACCTGGGTGTGTACCGAGGGTCTAACATCCCTGAGCTACAAGGTTGGAGTACCTGGGTGTGTACCGAGGGTCTAACATCCCTGAGCTACAAGGTTGGAGTACCTGGGTGTGTACCGAGGGTCTAACATCCCTGAGCTACAAGGTTGGAGTACCTGGGTGTGTACCGAGGGTCTAACATCCCTGAGCTACAAGGTTGGAGTACCTGGGTGTGTACCGAGGGTCTAACATCCCTGAACTACAAGGTTGGAGTACCTGGGTGTGTACCGAGGGTCTAACATCCCTGAACTACAAGGTTGGAGTACCTGGGTGTGAGCCGAAGGTCTAACATCCCTGAGCTTCAAGGTTGGAGTACCTGGCTGTGTACCGAGGGTCTAACATCCCTGAGCTACAAGGTTGGAGTACCTGGGTGTGAGCCGAGGATCTAACATCCCTGAGCTATATGGTTGGAGTACCTGGGTGTGTACCGAGGGTCTAACATCCCTGAGCTACAAGGTTGGAGTACCTGGGTCTGTACCGAGTGTCTAACATCCCTGAGCTACAAGGTTGGAGTACCTGGGTGTGTATCGAGGGTCTAATATCCCTGAGCTACAAGGTTGGAGTACCTGGGTGTGCACCCTGGGTCTAACATCCCTGAGCTACAAGGATGGAGTACCTGGGTCTGTACCGAGTGTCTAACATCCCTGAGCTACAAGGTTGGAGTACCTGGGTGTGTATCGAGGGTCTAACATCCCTGAACTACAAGGTTGGAGTACCTGGGTCTGTACCGAGGGTCTAACATCCCTGAGCTACAAGGTTGGAGTACCTGGCTGTGTACCGAGGGTCTAACATCCCTGAGCTACAAGGTTGGAGTACCTGGGTCTGTACCGAGGGTCTAACATCCCTGAGCTACAAGGTTGGGGTGTCCGGGTGTGTACCCTGGATCTTACTCCGCCTTCCCCACATTAAAACTGTACTTTATGTGAAAGTCTGCTTCAATATAAAATTAAGCTGACTAATTTATTTAAATAGTTAACTCTCTTGAAATATCTAAGTGATTTCACACTAACGTTTTACGACTACAATTCCAAGCTCAGCATGCAAGCTGGAAATAATTTTATATATCTATTTTCCTTTAATAGATACTTCACAAACAGTATGTCTCAAATAAGATTAATCACCCAGTTATGGCACACGCACAGAAATGTTTGGGGCAAGATTAGAATGTAAATAACATTTTTAACTAGTTTACATAATTATGTAGTTAATAAATAAAGAAGAGAGGTGGTTGATAAAGTAAATGTTCACTTTATACTAATGTTAGAATGAAACAATTATAGTATTTTGAATATGAAGTTAAGTATCTAATAGGAAATATAATACTATGCTCAATTTATGTTATAAAACTAGTGATTAGTGAGAGGCCAATAAAGAAGTGTCTGTATAGGCTATGTCTCAAAGTAGAAAAGTCCGGCATGCCCAATATATTGAGACGTCTTCTCCCGCGAGATAACTTCATGTATACCCGGATTTTCCTAGGAAGAACAGTAGCTGATAGTTACTCAAATTACTAAAACAATTTTAATATATTCCCACAGTCATGTTATCTGGAGCTGTCGCTTTTGATAGATACTATCAATACCTATAAAATAACACAAATAATAAAGAACAATGTTATTGTTGGAATATTGTGTTGTTCCGACCAACAAACTGTGTGCGTAGAGAGCAGTTATCTGAGAGGAGAGGGCGTGTGTGACGTCATGGAGGATTTAACATCCGGCTGAACTGTCTCGGGGACCCGCACCGACCCCTTCAAAACTCAATTAAATGTCCGTGACCATGGTTCTACATGCGGTGATTTTGAGAGAGATGTCCCAACACGTGTTGGAGCCCCTTTTTTAGAAATGTTAATTAATTTAAAATCCTATTCGAGGTTGAAATGTTATTAATTACAGAAGACAATTTAATCATCACGGTAAAGCATTACGGAAAAATACACTAGTATTATTATGTTCAGGAGGTTTTTGAAAATTAAACCGTCCTTTCGGCTCGTGATTTCGGTCCTATTTGTTACTATAATTGAATTTACAGCAACTTGCAGGCGCTTGTGGCGAACTTTCAATAAATCGCAGTTGATGTGAATTACATATTGCCCTTCACATTCAAACCAAAGCATTTCGGAGGTAGCTGGTTCCTGCAGAGGCCTTCAGTCGACCAGGGGGAAGTCTCTTAAAAAATACCACTGCCCTCGGGATTAATAGTTTTAGTGAATCAACTGTTTCCCCTTATTTTACTTGAGATAAAGTCTTAAAACCCCAGTGAAAATGCAAACAACTATAGCAATTAAATGTGCTCGTAGAGGAGTTGGCTACATATTCGAGCAACCCGCCTTGGGATATCAAACAAGAGGCCAGGGGAGAACCCTGCATTTCACTGTGAACACCATATAGCGTTCGCAAGTCAAAGGCAAAATAAAAAGATAAGACGCATATGACAGGAATTTATAGAATCGGGTGGTCCGACCCTCAAACAAGTCTTGGAGCCCCGCGAGGCACATGTGGGGCCCCGTCATAAAGACTCAAAACTAGTTACGTTTAACAAATCTTATCACCGCGGTTTTCTTTAAGACGAGCCCAAAAGAAACAAGATAACCTTGAACCTAAATAGTCATTCCGCAGTCACTTAACTCAAACTATGACGCAGAACAACTTACTCGGTACGACTGTACCGATAACATTTACAATAGGTACTACCTAAAACATAATTCAAGTGTTTAGTAAGGTACGAACCAGCAGACACAGAATTTCCTTTCATTATCTTATCTCGGCTACACAAAACAAGCTCCAACACACGCGCACATCCTCGCCATCTTCATAACTTGATATTTGAAAACGTTACGAGGCACTTCAAACACTTTATCTACTAGTACTGAAACAGAGTACGATCAAAACAGCACAAACCACCACCGGGAGATGGTGGAACCAAACATACGAGCGGAGAGCTATTCCGAGAACTGACAGGGCTACCAGCCTTGACAAACAAAAACACGCTAACAGTTTTCCCCCTAGAGCGGACCACACACAGCACAGATGTTTGGTTGGTTACGGGGCAGTTTTGGAAATGTGAGTTTTATAGACGCTCGAAAATAAGGTTGGCGTTTACTGGTGAACGCCTCATTAACTCTCCGCAGAAAGTAATGTGGCAACACTACTCTGCGTGACTGCGAATGTCATGTTCATTGTCGGCCAAGTGGTTCTCATGTGTAAAGGTCCCAGGTCAAGCAGCTAAAGTAAAAACCTGGAGAGCACGAAACATTGGTTCAAACTTGGATTAGTTTATTCTGTGCCACAATTATTTTAAGCTTCTGTACTTATTTTTTACTAAGTACCGATTTTCCGTCACCGTATTATACTTGGTTTTATCGCATCCTTCCTACTAAACATATTTTGATTACGCAATTGGCGTAAGGATGATGGCGGTATGATTTAAAAGGAAATGTACCCGCAGTTGTGTGGAAGAAGAGTGGAAAGATATTTACAAAAATCACCTTAAGTAAACCTGGTTTGTATTCGAACCCCGATCTACCGTAACCAGCAAACCAGGATCAATGAGCCTAACCTTTATGCTGTGTGTCCATCGATATGGGCCGTGTTCTGCTTTATTCACAATAAGTAACATACGTATTATGTAACACAATATTAATGACAAGTTAAATGTTCCTTGAGAGTAAATGCAATGTTTGTTGTCTCTTTGTCAACTCTACTTACTTTGTGATTTGCGTGACAGTGACTAAATACTGCTCCTCTGAATGATTTACGACATAATAATATGTAGTTTAATTACCAAGCAACAATGTGCGTACATGTATGTGTGTGCTCAGTCCCGTATGAGAATACCGGTATATTCATGTATACAAGTCGTAGGCCCTACTCTCGTGTCAGCAACATAAACAATCGTGTTTATTATTTGTGTTGTCAACATCCCCGTGTCTCAACTAATACAAAGCCTACATCAATACAATAAGAATAAGTGGATAGGATTTTTTTACCGACTTCTGTCACTTTACGTTAAAACACGTTTGTTTAAAATTTAAGTTAAAAGAAAAATCTAACAATATTTTTGTATCAATTGCCGAAAATAAACTCTTTGCTATTTTGTGTATACACTTGGTTGCGTATTTAATTTCAACAACCCAACAAAAGACTAAATTATTTTGGGGGATGAGGCGGGAGGGGAAGGTTGAATGTGCGAAAGTTTCGTAGGGGTTTACTGGTTAGTACTAAAATAATTACAATGATTGTCGCAATAATGTTTGTTACTCAATGCCAAGTTCAACAACCAAGTTATAATATCAAAAGACGTACCTGTTTTTATCTATCACTTTGGATGACTGTAATAAAAACGGATGGTAATATATTAATGTGATAGTTAACCACAGTAATTTAGACCAATATTATTTATATATTTATTTGAGGTCGGACACAAAGTTTATTTATAGTTTTATTCCCCTTTAAAAAAATATTAACACCACTTTCACAAAAACTTCTAACAAACATAGCTTCAAAATGGCGACCGACGAATCTAAACAATATGATTGAACATGACGGTAAACAAGTTTTTTACAATGATGCAGACACGCAGTTGATAAAAATATTTTATTTAGTTAAATATTTCAAAATACGATAAAATAATCATAAAATCATTTATTGTATGTAAAAAATTGACAACAATTTTCTCTTTTTCAAGTAAATACGATGCCTGTATTAAAAGGTATTGATGTGTGCACTATATTACACAAAATCAGAAACGTTCCAAAACGAAAAATAAGTACTTTTAATTATGTTTAAAATATTGTTTCGAGTTGGATAAAAAGAAATTATTTAAAAAAATGAAATAGTATGAGAAAACTTGAGGTTACGTTATTTTAAATGTAATATATAACAGGTAATTAAAGATCTTTACATTTATAACAAAACTGTGATCTTTTACAAGTGTTGGCAACCCAAAACCTAAACATATGATTTTCGAACTGTCATCCAGGTAAAAACCTATCGTGAATGGAATATAGGCCCCCTCCCGGGGATTAAATGGGTAAATCTTAAGACTCATTAAAAGTTTTTTTCGGTGTTTAGAGGTGAGTACGACTTTACCAGAGGAACTCCTTGTAAAGTTTATTTCGGTGTGATTTAATAATGATTTGATTAAGATTGAAATCGATCGTGTAATCTTTTTTATTTAGCACCGCGTCTTACTACCCGTTCGAGTTATACGCTTAAGTACTAATTACGCTAATGGATTAGGAATTAGGAAGGTTGTATTAAAGGAAGTGAACCCGCATTTGCGTGGAGGGAGAGTGGAAAACCATTTAGGAAAAACCACCCCCAGTTCACCCGGCCGAGATTCGAATCTCGATCTCCCCGTCCTCAGCAGTCGGGCTCAACACGACAAGCGCGTTAGCCAACTACGCCACCGAGGCGGGTGATCGTGTAATATCAATCAATTATTTGTTTAGTGTCATTACTGCTCTGAACAAAGTTATTATGCGACCCGATTACACACGCACGCACACACACACACACACATACATATATATATATATACATACATTTTAACTTTTGTATATCCAAACCATGGGGCAATGCACTACGATTCTGAAATTCTGTTAAATTTTCCGAAAGCGTCTTGTAGCCAGCACCAACAAGTGGTTTTGCATTGTGTAAAGCTGGGAAAATCGAGTTTTCATCACTAGATTCTTGACAAATGCAACATTTGGTCCAATCTATAACACGAAGCTCAAGTGGGGATTCAAAGTCAACATTTGCCAGCCGCAGGCACCTTGAAGTAATTTTGAAAAATGATTCAGTTCAGTCTAATCTGCAAAAAAAGGTTAAATGATTTATATGAGTATAATTAAGGTTTAGGCAAAAGCAAAGATGATAATAAATATTGTTCTTAGTAAGAGCGTTCGAACAAAAAGAGAAAAATTAAAATCGAACCGTAAGAAGCTGAGATACAACCAATTCTAGGACACCAAAATGGTGGCCATAAATAGCCGCCATTTAGGTGTCCTGCACGGATTTTAATGTGGCTCCCTGAATTAAAAGGTCTCTTTTAATCTCATTTATGACCACAGAAAGTGGCATATTCCAATCAAAAAGTGCCGCTTTTTTACTTACCAGACGTACTATAATGGTTCAATGACGGCTTGTGACTTCGTGAGACAGGCGAAACTAATAGTTCAATGACGGCTTGTGACTTCATGAGAAGGGCGGAACTAATAGTTCAATGGCGGCTTGTGACTTTGTGTATATAAAAAAACACTTCATAGATGATAGTAATAATACTGTTACGAGGTCTGGTTGAATCGTCCACCCACCAAAACGCCTTGACTTATAATTATAATTATAGCCAGGCCTCCACCGTGGTTCGGATTCCACGTTAAACTGTAGGTCCTCCATTTTCATCTCACAATCACCCTACCATTACACATTAGCGTAAGTGCGTATAGCCCGAACGGGTAGTAAGACGCGGTGCTAGTAATAATAACAATAATAATAATAATATAATTACATATTGCAAAGTAGGGGTGTGAAAAGTCCACTTTTTGAATTCGAAGCGAACTCAAGTCGTATATATTAAATATTCTTTATTCCAAATCGAGGTTCGAATATTTTATTTTATTTGTTTTATACTTGGAAAAATATAAAACTTTATGGACTAAAAGTGGTTGGAAAATGTTTTATTGTACAACTATTTGTAATATTTTGTGTTAATATGACAAATTAAGTTATTATAGCATGTAATTAAATTACTTCAGATTTTTCCAATATAAATATTAATTTGTAACGTACAAAAAAGCTCAGAATGGCAATAATTGAACATAAATGTAGTATTTTGGCTGTCAATATTTTTGATGGGAACGCTTCGAAGCTTGAATCTGTTTCGACGTGAAGTCGAAGCTGATGTTTGTTTTGAAGCCAAGTCGAAGTTTCGAAGCTTTGCACATCTCTAATGTAAAGTTATAAAAGTTGTGTAATAAGTTGTATAGCAGCACCGCACTATTTGAAGGATATGTGTTGGTCGGTTGGTAAGCCGGATTGTGCGAGACTTTTTTTACCTTAGTGTTTTACAAAGCAGCCTTAGCCATTCATTGTTTGAACCTTTCATATTGTAATATCGGAGTGCCCGATCATGATTGTAACTATTGTTTGCTAATAAACCAGATTATAAAAGCGACTTCTTATTTTATATATCATGAAACAATCATCAGCTGCCTATTTTGATAAACTAATCAACTAATTATATTAAATAATTCTAATATAAAAATTAAATGTTGTCCATAAACCGTAAAAGCCCTTTCTATCTTGTTCTAGAGATGCTCGCTTTTGGATCAATCCTTCTGAAAATAGATTATCTACTCTTGATTAATTGATTTTTGGATCGATTCAAAATTCACGATCTGATTCACAAATTAATATCTTTCTCTGACGACTTCTATTAGTTCGAATCGAAAGCTACCAAAAAGTCAAATACATGAATATTTGAACAGGTGTAGGAAATGTTTTTTTTAATCATTTCAGAATATTTTGAAACCAAAGTTTGCAATGCTGGGCCAGAAATTAGTACATAATTTATTATTATAAAGAAGCAAATAAATATGGTTAAAAACTAATATTACAACACATTAAGATTGCCTTTTAAAGGCATTAAATGAAATATAATATATCAATGAGTTGACCACTATGTATTGAACATGTAAGTACCAAAGCTTGTTTAGTTGTTTATAATGTGATAACAGTAATTGAAGGTATGATTAATTTATCATATAGACATTTTATATTATAATAATAGTCAACTAATTGACTATCAGCAGCTGATTAAAATATACCGTTATTTAATGGGCTCAATCATAGATTTTTTTTTTAAATATATACCCATTTAAATTTAATTATGGTTAAAGCAACCGATCTAATCTATCTTTAATAAATCAATTGAGTGCAAGAGCTGTTAATATAGATCGATCATCCCTAGCGTGTTCCTGTGGGCGAGCAGCAGTCGCCCCCACACGAGTGTGTATTTGAAGCGGTCTAGGAGGAGGGAGATATCCAGGAATAGTGTCGCGGGAGATTAAGACGGTATTTTTACCACCCGGACCTGTGCTAACATTCCCTGGCACCTTCAGAGTGCAAGAAATGGTGAGACCACGTGGTAAAAGATTGAACAACAGAATGCATCCGTCTTCCAGTCTAGTATCTGTTGTATTTACCTGTAAAATAACATTCCTTGGAACCGAGCAATGTGTTCACTTGACTGAATAGTACGGACACAAGGAACACTTGACTGTTGGACAGTATGGACACAAGGAACACTTGACTGTTGGGACAGTATGGACACAAGGAACACTTGACTGTTGGACAGTATGGACACAAGGAACACTTGACTGTTGGGACAGTATGGACACAAGGAACACTTGACTGTTGGACAGTATGGACACAAGGAACACTTGACTGTTGGGACAGTATGGACACAAGGAACACTTGACTGTTGGGACAGTATGGACACAAGGAACACTTGACTATTAAACGATGTGGACACAGGTATTGACTGTTGACGGTATGGTTGAACAAATGAATACTATTATTAATATTTAGAATCAGATTTATAGTTTTTTAAAATCTTTTTATTCACGTTTCTTCGCCAGTTTCAAATACTATTCATGTATTCCTTTATTGAATCAGTATGATGAATTCATTTTCATGCACATTTGTATTTCTTTTTAATATGAAGCCGCCTGCTCCTTGCTGCGAGTCTGTTACATTTTATGACCATCTATTCCTAGCAGAATTAGAATGACAGCAACAAAGTGACTCGAGTGAAATACAAAGGGGTCCAAAGACCCCTTCCTTGATCACCTCTACTAGTTGCATTAACTCCTAATAAGTTATTTTGGTTGTGTGGCACACACACACACACGCACGCACACACACACACACACACACGGCAGTTGATTCAAAAAGTCTTGCATGATTTGGTCCAACATTTCAGGTATTGTCCGAGCTTCTTATTGGTTGTGTGGATGTTGATCATCCGGTTATTAATCAAAGGTCCAGGATGCTAAGAGACGTGTCGGATGACTCTATAGACAATATAAACAGTATTTGTAAACGTCATTTTTACTATTACCGGTGGGCATAGCTTAGCCACGTGGCTCAAGGATTGACGCAAAGAAATCAATGAAACCAAGGCTACCCAAGAGGTAAATATAGGACTATTTTTACTCCCCAATCCCCCCGCTTTCACTAGTCCTGTAAATGATGAGAGTGGCGCCTTAGCCCATTAAACCACCAAAGCGGGTTTCACAGTTATTACGAACCTTTGCGCTTGTGTTGTAATGATTTGTGCACAACACTTTTCTTACCACCCATCCGGTCCATCCGCATATTCTCGCTAATGAGTTAGCGATGAATAAGGCTAAATTTAGAGGAAGTGCACACGCATATGCGTGGAGGAAGAGTGGGAAATCATTTATTAAAAACACCCTCATCATAGCCGGCTAGTATTTGA
The DNA here is from genome assembly GCA_902151445.1 of Timema monikensis. Lineage (NCBI taxonomy): Eukaryota > Metazoa > Arthropoda > Insecta > Phasmatodea > Timematidae > Timema > Timema monikensis. The sequence continues at coordinate 8,541 of CABFVZ010005493.1, read as the reverse complement.
ACCCCAACCTTCTTACCACAATCTTGACATTCAGTATGCATACCCACCGCTGCGGGTTTAATAATAAACAGCGTGATCGTACGTCCCCGAGTAGAACAGAACCTAGTATTGGGCAGAGCAGGCGATTAAATGACTGGATCAACATTGATGAAGGCGTATAGCCCGAACGGGTAGTAAGACACAGTGATAAATAAAATAAATATGACTATCTAGTCACACACCTTAGCTCAGTCGGTAACGCGTCTGTCTATTGAGCCAATGGTCCCGGGTTCGAATCCCGGTATGGCCGAAAAACCTATAATTGGTGAATTGGGGCTTTTACTTTCACAGTGATTAATTAACGGCCTGGGGACTGGTGTTGTATATGTTTTAGAACTAAATTAGTTTGTAAGTCGTGTGCTTGTTTAATCAGTCCATCCAGAAAATGGACGATAAATATTTCAAACTAAAACAACTAAACATAGCGTCGTGTTCTTAATAAATACACGGGTTATCTTCTCATGCTCTTATTGCTCGGAGTGAAACGGGTTTCTTGTAGCGGGTAGTGAGAGAGAGAGAAGAGAGAGAAACGGTTGATCCGAAACTCTCCTGGCCGCTGTCCCTCCCCTTTCCTCCATGGCAATAATTACAATATGTAAATTACAGGAGGCACTTCCCAGAAATGCCGACCACAAAATCAGGAATTTGGCACTAACTGCCCAGAGGGAGCGAGACCAGGGTGAAAGAACCAGGTAGCTGCCTTGATAGAGTGAAACCAGGGTGAAATAATCTAGGTAACTATCCACAAGGAGAACACGAGACCAGGGTGAAATAACCAGGTAACTATCCACCAGGCGAGCACGAGACCAGGGTGAAAGAACCAGGTAGCTGCCTTGAGAGAGTGAAACCAGGATGAAATAACCAGATAACTATCCACCAGGAGAGCACGAGACCAGGGTGAAATAACCAGATAACTATCCACCAGGAGAGAACGAGACCAGGGTGAAATAACCAGGTAACTATCAACCAGGCGAGCACGAGACAGGGGTGAAATAACCAGGTAACTATCTACCAGGAGAGCACGAGACCGGGGTGAAATAACCAGGTAACTATCCACCAGGGAGAGCACGAGACCAGGGTGAAATAACCAGGTAACTATCCACCAGGGAGAGCACTGAGACCAGGGTGAAAGAATAAGGCAACTGTCCAGGTAGAACACGAGACCAGGGTGAAATAACCAGGTAACTATCCACCAGGGAGAGCAATGAGACCAGGGTGAAAGAATAAGGGAATTGTCCAGGTAGAGCATGAGACCAAGGTGAAAAAACCAGGAAACTTTCTAGAACAGAGGCGCCCCGCGAATGGATTTTCTCCGGCTCGTATGTTGGATTGAAAATACTACTCATGTATCACGTCTTCAGACTCTCCATAAGGATAAAACGAACTACCGCGACCAATTCTTTATAACCAGCTGGTCTAGTCCAAACTCCCTTACTTCTCTTTCGTTGCTGTAAATGCAATGTTTACTTTTCATACATCGCTAGACATCTTGTTCCCATAGTTGGATAAGGAGATTTGTCTGCTGGTAAAATATTCCAAACCGGATTGTAACGAGCCTCCCTCTTTCACCCTACCACTATTGAATACCAGTGTAGTGGTGTACCCACAGTTTAAATATATGTAATTAGTCCTGGTTTCTATAGGCTTGAAGAAAATATCAGAGTGGTGTGTATTTTTTCAAACTGTTGTTTATAAGTTATCATTTCTCTTGCAAAAAGTATAAAAAGAAGATAGAGTGTCGCCTTTTTAAAGAAAAGTGGAGGGAGGATTATTTTTGTATTGTTAACACAAATCGGGAAATTTTGTGGATTTTTATAAGGTTCTTGGCGGTGAAAACCTCGCAGTTTTATTTAAATTGGCAAGAAAATGTTAATATGCGTTTGGTAGTACCTACAACTGCGAACAAATGGACGAACATCTGCATGCAGTAATACGACTGTTTATCCAAACTTACTCCAGATATCAACACAGTGTCGTTTGAAATGAGAGCTCAGACATAACATTAAAATGGTGAGCTCATGTACATAGTGTAATGTATGATTAAATAAACGTATTTATCCTTCTTGATGAAACTATCTTTATTAAATTATTTAAAATAAATTTAGTTTGAAAAAATTATCGAAGCTTTTCAGGGTAGTTTGAAATTGAATGTACAGTAATTATAATGTTTGCGGTTGAGTAAACAAGAATATTAAATACAGGCATGTATTTATGTATATAATGTTAGAGCATGAACTTTAACCTTTAACATATTATTAATGTCCAAAATAGTTGGGAGGGGGTGGAGATATCCGGCCCGCCAGATGAGAGGAGATGTGTAATCCGGCTCGCTTATAATTTAAATTGGGCACCTCTGGCCTAGAGTGAGACCAGGGTGAAATGATCAGTTAACTGCCCACAGAAAGCGAGACCAGGGTTAAAGAACCAGTTAACTCCCTATAGACCGAGAACAGGGTGAAATAATCAGTTAACTGCCCACAGAAAGCGAGACCAGGGTTAAAGAACCAGTTAACTCCCTATAGACAGAAACCAGGGTGAAATAATCAGTTAACTGCCTACAGAGAGTGAGACCAGGTTGAACGAACCAGTTAGCTCCTTAAAGAAAGCGAGACTGGGGTGAAAGAATCAGATGACGGCCTAGAGCGCAAGACCAAAGTGAAAGAACCAGATAACTATCCACATAAAGCGCTAGACCAAAGTGAAAGAACCAGGTAACTGCCTAAAGAACGAGACTAGGGTGAAATAACCATATAGGCCTAACTACTTAGAGAGAGCGAGACCAAAGTGAAAGAACCTGGTAGCTACCTAGAGAGAGCAAGACCTTGGCGAAAGAACCAGGTAATACCTAGCGAAAGCGAGAGCAGGGTGAACTAATTAGGTAACGTCCCAGATAAAGCATGAGGCCTGGATTAAAGAACCAGGCAACAGCCTAGAGAGCGGAACCAGGGTGAAAGGACCAGGTAAATGTTTATAGAAAGCAGAACCATAGCGTAAGAACACGGTTAACTGCCAAGAAAGAGCAGAACCATGGTGCAAGAACCAGGCAACTGACCAGAGAGCAGGACCAGGCTGAAAGGACCTAATCAACCAAATAACATAATACAAGTGCCATCAGTGACGGATTTTCAACTAAATTAATTGAAGTACTGCTTATTACATTTTTAAGTGTTTTGATTTTTTATTAAATAACCAAATAGATTCATCGTAAGAATAATCCTTTACACCAAGGATTAGGTAAATGGTTAAAAATTCCTTTACTAACGTTGAAAATAAGACGAAAAAAAATGTGATAACATTTTTAAAAGACCCAATCTTGAACCGTCAGTGTGGTTGAGAAATGAAACCATCTTCAGTGAAGAATTAATAGCTTACATAAATATGGGGGTTTCTTCATTAACACAATAATTTAAACTTATTTGGAACGTGGTCAAACATCTTATGCGTTCAGAGTTCCCGCCCACTAGAGGCTTATTTAGGAAGTTATAAATCGTCCTTACCCCCTTCAGACTCTTTAAATGTTGAGCAAGAAATAACCCCAAACATATTTTAAGTAATTCAATGTTAAGGTTATGGGCGAGGTGGGAAAACCCATAATACTCTTTGGTTAGGAGTTTTCTGCTTCCAAATCTCTCTTCTGTTTCTCACCTACCTTTCGATTTACGAAGCGCCATTTCATTATCATCAGAGAAGAATCTAACTAAGAACTAGCGCAGGTCAAAGGGAGAGCAACAAAGAGCAACACTTCTCATGATTTCCAGATATATTGAACAAAGAGCTGTTTTCTTCATAGTCCCCAGGAATAGTGAACAAAGAGCATAGCTTCTCATGGTTCCCAGGGATATGAACAAAGAGCATAGCTTCTCATGGTTCCCAGGAATATGAACAAAGAGCAGTGCTTCTCATGGTTCCCAATGATAGTGAACAAAGAGAAGCACTTCTTAAGGTTCCCAGGAATATGAACAAAGAGCAGTGCTACTCATGGTTCCCAAGGATAGTGAACAAAGAGCAGCGCTTCTCATGGTTCCTATGCATAAGGTCTATTGAACAAAGAGCAGCACTTCTCATGATTCTCAGATAGTGAACAAAGAGCAGTGCTTCTCATGATTCTCAAGGATATTGAACAAAGAGCAGCACTTCTCATGGTTCACATAGATATTGAACAAATAGCAGTACTTCTCATGGTTCCCAGGGGTAGTGAACAAAGAGCAGCACTTCTCATGGTTCCCAGGGATATTGAACAAAGAGCAGCACTTCTTATGGTTCCCAGAGAGTGAACAAAGAGCAGCACTTCTCATGGTTCCCAGGGATAGTGAACAAATAGCAGTACTTCTCGTGGTTCCCAGATAATGAACAAAGAGCAGCACTTCTCATGGTTCACAAGGATATTGAACAAAGAGCAGCGCTTCTCATGGTCCCCAGATAGTGAATAAAGAGCAGCACTTCTTATGGTTCCCAGATAGTGAACAAAGAGCAGCACTTCTCATGGTTCCCAGATAGTGAACAAAGAGCAGCACTTCTTATGGTTCCCAAGGATAGTGAACAAAAAGCAGCACTTCTTATGGTTCCCAAGGATAGTGAACAAAGAGCAGCACTTCTCATGATTCCCAGATAGTGAACAAAGAGCAGCACTTCTTATGGTTCCCAAGGATAGTGAACAAAGAGCAGCACTTCTCATGGTTCCCAGAGAGTGAACAAAGAGCAGCACTTCTTATGGTTCCCAAGGATAGTGAACAAAAAGCAGCACTTCTTATGGTTCCCAAGGATAGTGAACAAAGAGCAGCACTTCTCATGATTCCCAGATAGTGAACAAAGAGAAGTGCTTCTCATGGTTCCCAGGTATAGTGAACAAAGAGCAGCACTTCTCATGGTTCCCAGATAGTCAACAAAGAGCAGCACTTCTTATGGTTCCAAAGGATAGTGAACAAAGAGCAGCACTTCTTATGGTTCTCAAGGATAGTGAACAAAGAGCAGCACTTCTTATGGTTCTCAAGGATAGCGAACAAAGAGCAGCACTTCTCATGATTCTCAAGGGTAACAATATAGAGAAGCCCTTCTTGACACGACTAAATATGTTTTACTTGACCAGGGCAGTTGGTAAATTCGACGGGCTTTGTTTAAAATAATATAAATAAAAACAAATTCAGAAATGTGTGTTTTAGTCTACATTCTGCAATCGATAAAGCTCTGTTAAGGCATACATTGCGTTTACTTGCGGAGTGATCCACGACTGATCAGAGAGCTCCATACAAACATCACTCTTAGCATGACTATCACATCCAAAGGGGTGAGTAGTAAAAAAACTATTATTAATAATATATGTTTGAATTCTACTAGAGCCTAAGCTAGTAGCTTATCGTCTTACAATATGAATGACAACTATAAACCCAATTTATGTCAAGAAATATTTAAAATACTTCAAGGGCGATTCAATGTGTTTTTTTATGCTTTAGGGGAATCAAACTCGATGCACCGTTGATATAGGAGCTCCCACACTCTTTCTAATACATTTCTGGCTATGTCTCTGAATCAAACCTATTTTGAAAAGGTAATCAATGTTCCTTATCTTTACTCGCTCATATAGAGTGATCAAATGAAAAACAGCTTTAAATCAAATAGGGACACATTTTGATTTTTAGAGTCGGGCCCTGACCCCTATTACCGAGATATTTCGTTTTGTAATAGAGTTCATCTTATACTCCAATGGTCTAAAACGTTGATGTAAAGTGTTTGTATTCCTGAATGAAATTAAGACGTAATCGAGATGAGTCTTCGATATAATTACCATTAGAGTTGGTTTAATGTTGTACAAACTAATTTCTCATACTGGAAAATAACTTTAAGCTCAACCAATTCCAGTATCGGAAAAAACATTACTGTGTTTTATTCCCCAACGTGAAACATAACCTTCTTGCCAATTCTTTGAAAAAAATAATTTATATTGGATATGCCAAAAAATGTGTTTAGTGAAAAGGTGCATTTATTGAAGCCTACTTTATTTAGTCCATACATTATTTAATTACTTAATCAGGGTAGCTACAAAATATTTATTATAAAATTCTCTGACTTTTACAGGTTTTCCGAAAAGATATAAAAAAAATCCAGACCTAACCTTTTAACAGTTTTTCTTGGTGAATGGGAATGTTTTCGTTTATTATAATGATCATATATTTTCAAAAAATCCTAAGCTACCAAACATTAACATTCTTATAAGTTCTTGTTAATTCTCTATTATTTAATTAGGTATTATTTGTGTTCCTATGTGAATGTGTTATAAAATAAACTATGTACAATTATCTCAGGTTAAAATAAAATAGCCGGGCAATGCATTTCGTTAACATCTTGAAAAATACTCACTTTAGTTTAAATGTTTAGGTGCAGAAATAATCAAACATTTAAATTCCCTGACATTTCCTTATTTTAACTTTTTGTAGCCACCCTGTTAAGTAATATTAAAGTAAGGCATCTTAACGTTGTATAAAATTGGTAATATTTGCACTATTACGATATTTTAACTATCATTCGTCAAAATCATTGGATTATTACATTAACGGTCATATTTGTGTTTCTGAACATAATCAAGTATATCGCATAGCGTCATTGCGATTTAGTTGAACTTTAGCTTGCCAGGGAGCGTATAGCTCGAACGGGTAGTAAGACTGGGTGCCAAAAAAAAAATATGAAAACTTGCGAGGTAGGCTATCCGCCAATAAAATGAATTAGTTTTTTTGATCTACTAAAGAAAAATAGTGGACGATCGAGACGGTCCCGTCATAACGTCTTTTACTGTAAGTTTGTCTTTTTAATAAGTTGTCATAGCTACATTTATTTGATCTAAAGGGTTTGATTGAGGCTTATCACGACTAAAATAATGCATTAACTTTCACCCTATCGTTGTAAATTCACGCAATCGGATTATTTACTACAATGTTATTATCTTTATTTCTTGACTTGTGAATCCATCTAATTGTCCACGCGTCATTTTGATCAAAAGCCCCCCAAAATATTACATTTCGAGTGGGTAGACCTCCTAGAGACCTTCTGCTCGTGTTTAATTCGCGTGGTTTGGGGATATCAAACGGGAAACTCGAGTGGTAAAAGTACTAGCTATGTCAGGAATACGCCCCCGGTCCAGATTTATCGAACTGGGCACGCAAGGCTGTTTAGCATTGATACCGCTCTTTTTTTTAATGTTGATCAGGCCTCCAAAAATACGGTCGCCAGTTCCCCAATAGTATCCATATTCCTTCCTGGTGAGTTAATTTATGTTTATTTTTGTATAATTATTAATTGATTTCCTTTTGAACGTGCGCGTAGGAAATAAAATAATTACTGAAATTGGCAATGGTCTCATAAAAGGAGAGGTTTTTCCCTTTGCACTTCAATAAGTAGTTAGGACCTTGAAAGAGAACAATGAGGATTTGGCATAAATGTCTGGATCAATTGTTTACTTGTGCAGATGAGGCAGATCTGCTTGGTGACATTGAGGCGATGCTTAAAGGAAATGCAAAGCTTTGGTTTAAAAGCAGAAAATAAATAAGTTTAAGAGTATACATGGATAACTCAACGTACAGTTCATTCCATATAAGAACATATAATAATGAAATTCAAACAGGAGGTCAAAAACAAAATCCATAGGTATTAGTTGCTGTTATTCAGTTTGTCAGTTGTCGTCTCGTCTTCCGTTTCGAAATATTAAACTGAGAACAGAAAACACTGTAATCCTACAAGTTGTTCTTTACGGATGTGAAGCGTGACACCTCTCTCACTTTGTACTAAGAGAATAAATTGAGTTTTTCAGCCCAGGATGCCGAGAAAGAAATTTGGACCTAAGAGGGACGAACAAACAGGAGAGTGGAAAGAACTTCATGACTTGTATGAATCCCCAAACATATCGTGCATGATCAGGGCATACAGGTGGTCACATGGCACGTATGGGTGATTGATTACAGGCGTGCACACAACATTTTAGTTGGGAAACCTGAAGATACAAGACACCTCGGTGGGATGACAGACAGATGGGAGGAGAATGTTAAAATGAGTTTGTAGGCGGTGGAATGTTAGATTAGGATTGGACGGAGTTGTCTCAGGATAGGGTTGAATGGCGGGCTTTCGTTTTGAAGGACAAACTTATTTAACCGACTTTTAAACACACAAGGCAATTTTTTGTATTATTCATTTATTAAAATGTTCAGAATTAAAGAGTCCTAGTGGACATATAAAGAGTTTTTGAGTTTATATCAAATTCCGCGTTAAAACCTAATTTTATTGTCATTGATCAAGCAATAAATAGCTCACAGTTTACATTTAACAGTAAGAAATGTCTGTTTGCTATTTTGAATATTGGTCAGTTGAATTTGTTGGCTACTAAATATTTGAAAATATTGCGAGTTATTTTACCGAGTGCAATGTCATACAAAGGTGACCTGGCGGTCTAGGGGTAAGGTGTCGGACTTCTGTGCTGGGGTCCGGGGTTCAATCCTCGGTCCCGGCACAGATTTATCT